>JBCFYV010000012.1:30153820-30178820 GCA_039000515.1 Timema cristinae | reverse complement strand
ACACACAAGCACTAATTACGCTAATGAATTTTGAATTGGGAAGGTTGAATTTAGAGGAAGTAAACTTGCATTTTCATGGAGGGAGAGTGGAAAACCATTTAGGAAATACCACCCCAGTTCACCCGACCAAGATTCGAACCTCAATTTACCCCGTTCTCATCAGGCTATCTCAACATGAAACTAGCGTGTTGTCTAATTACGCCCCTGAGGCGGGTAGACATTTTATTAATCTGTTCAGATATTTACCACGTGATTTCTGTCAAATGCTTTGATCAATTTAACCGTAAATAGTATATTATCGAAAACGTAGTTTGTAAAATTTTGAGAAATATTGTGAGATTGAGGTCTTGAACCACTCGAACATTGGTTATTTTTTATGAATATAATCTACTATTGAAGTTTGTACTAATTTGTTCTTTGTCTAACTTGATTACCAAGTAAAATAAATGGTACGGTGCACCGCACAGATTTTCTCTATAACTTTCATAAAAATGGAGATATTTAATGAAAACTATCAACTAAATAATATACATTGTTGCAGAAACATTATTGATAGTAAATTATGGTGACCTGGTGGTCTAGGGGCAAGGTGTCAGACTTCTATGCTGGCGGCCGGGGTTCAATCCTCGGTCCCGGCAAAGATTTATCTGATTACCAAACCCTTCCTTCACCTCTGAAAAGACATCTTGTGAATGTGGGGAATGCCAGGCCTCCACCGTGGTTCGGATTCCACGTTAAACTGTAGGTCCTTCATTTCATCTCACAACCACGCTACCATTACACATTAGCGTAAGTGCGTATAACCCGAACGGGTAGTAAGACGCGGTGCTAATAATAATAATAATAATAATAATAATAATAATAATAATAATAAAAAAATAATAATATAGTAAATTTTATGACACAATCGCATATCTGTTCTCATATTGTATATTAAAAATTGTAACAAAATGTTCAAAAGTAGTTTTTTAGCAAACTTACTTTGAGTAAGTTCTCCTCGTAAAAAGAAACACATCATCCTGCTAATACCAAAATACACTCCTTATGTATAAGCTTTAAGCCAAATTGTCCAAATATTTCTAGCAAATTTCAAACTTTCAAGAATAAGTAGTATGTAAACTAACCTAAATTTAGTTTTAGTTAATAAAATTAGAAGTTTATTCTGATCTATCACGAAACAATCAATAGATATTAATTTGAGCTCAATGTTCAAGATCAATTTTAAAAATATCAAATTTTTTACCATTGACCATGAGCAAACTGGCCTTAGTTAATTTAGTTTATAAAAACAAACATATATGATCACTTAAAATAGTCCCACGATACCAATTTTTAACAGAATCGTTTGAGCTAGTTTCAAAAAAATTTCAAACGTTACATAAACCAATCACCAGTAAAATATTATAAATTATGTTTTCTGTAAAAACCATTTTATAAAATTGTTTAGAATATAAACTATTAATATATACGCCTTTTGAACCAAACCACCACACACAGATGGCTGTGGTATATATATCTTATTGTTCGAGGGTCGATCACTCGTCGCTGACGATTCTACACTACAACTTACACTATGAGTGAAGAAGGACCCTTATCAATGGACAAATCTTGTATAGCTCAGTCAGTGGCAGAGAATTTGTGCACTATCAAAGATACCGGGTTCAATATTCGTGGCAATGTGTCATCTTTAAACTAATCTAGTTAGTATAGTTAAAGCCATTTTCGAAAAATGTGGAATTAAAAAAATATATCACTCGTTAGTAAGATACCCTTAATTAAAGACTAGAATATATTTTTTAATCCTGATGTATTGCCCTATAACATATAGATATATACTTAGTTACTATAGGGCATTAGGAACTTGAAAGTTTATTTAACACTCCACTTATCATTATCTTGAGTTAGATCCATCCAGTCCACTTAAATACAACCTATCCCTATATTCATATAGTTCTATCCAGGCCACCTTATTAAATTCTACCCCTTTCATGTCCATTCTAATGTTAAATTTTAATCTGCATCTAGGTCTTCCCAATGGTCTCTTACAATTGGGATTGTCAGTCAGTACCTGACCATGGTTCTAGAATCTCCCATTATCTTTGCATGTCCTGACCATCAATATCTGCGAGACTTTATTATTACAACAATGTCTTGTAATGAGTACAGGGTATGTAACTGATCGTTGGGTTGCCTCCTAGATTCCCAAATAGCCTTTATCATATTTTGGACCAAATATCGTCCTAAAAACCTTGTTTTCGAACACCCTAAATGGGTTTTTGTCATGTAATTTAGGAGACCACGTTTCAAACTTAGAGAGAACAACCGGTAGAGTTATTATTTTGTATACTCTGAGGTTTATATTTCTCAGAAACAGGTGAGTTGTTATCAACTTACTGACCGAGTATGCATGCATTTCTCGACTGTATTATTTTCTTAATTTCCAATATAATATCGATATTGTAGTTCAAATTGTTCATAAATAATTAAACTCATTAACACCGTCAAATAATATGTTGTTTGCAGTAATCTCTAAATTATCGTCCACAATCTCTGTTTGCTGTTAGATAATACGAGTATACTTAGTTTTTTCAGCATTCACTTCCAAGCCTATTTTCCTTATACATATTATATAACATCTGGATAGCAAGTTTTAACAAAATTTATCAAAACTTTTCATATCTGTGGCCAGAGACAAAGAGACAAACAGTATCATACAGAATTGTAACATAAACTTTTACTTTTTCTCAACACATCGGAGAGAAAGTATTATGATTGTCAAACAATTTAAACTCAAGATTTTTGTAAATGTCGAAGTTTCACGATCCCTGTGAAAATAAAAAATAATGTGGTTTTTGCAATGCCATCTGTCTCTCTGTACCTCAGGCTAGAGCGAAAACTATTTTACCGATTGCGCTAAAACTTGGTATATGAGTTTTTGGGATAAGATATCTATCCCTAAATCTAAGGTTAGTTTATTGCAGGGCAAAAAAGAATATATTTTTTCGAAATTTGCTATAATGATTTTGATTAAATTTTATATCTAGACACTGTCTATCATTATAAAAAAGATGTAAATTCAAATTTTCTCATGAAAATTACTTTGAGGTTACTTTCTTTACATGAGATAAATGTTTCAATTTTCAACATATCTCCACCACTATTTGAGATAGGACATAGCTTATCATTGTAAAGTTGTAGTACTGTTAAGGAAACAAATATTTTTTTAAAATATATTTTTAAAGAAACAATAGTTTCTGAGCTATAATCAAATATATATACTTTTTAATTCAGGTCTTTGAAAATGAATCTGATGATTATGCTCTTTGGTGGACAAAGATATTTTTCTTTTCTTTGTATTTCTGTAACAATGTTCCTAGTTCCTAGTGCCATAGAGTAACAGTGTATATGATTTCATTTATTATCTTTGTGTGGGGTTTCTACAACAATGTATACACCTATTATTTCATTTCACAAATTTCAAGAGTTTTTAGTAAAGGACTATTTTAAGAAAAAAACAGGAATTGACAGTGTAGTTCTCCATACTATTATTTTTGTAATGTTAAACAATAACTGTGTATATAAACATACTGTAATTTAATCAAAACCTTTAAGGCTTATTTCTAGGAAATCTATACTTTATTTTTATGGCCTTGTGTAAACTACCCTTAATTATATGATTATATATCTAATTCCAAAAATATCTTTATGGGAATTTTATAAAAACCCTAGTTCGGTAAAATGATTTTGGCTCTAGGCCGAGATACAGACATTAAGGCAGATAAATAGATAGCAATAAAAAACTAATTATTTCAGTTTCAGGGCGTTATGGAACGTCTTAACTTATTAATATTTCAAGTTAAATAGTTTTGGACGATCTCAAATACTTCTTTCTCCAAAGGATTAAGAAGAGTTAAATATAAACTTTAGTTCCAATGCGAAATAATAGGAGATATTTCAATTTGAAATTAGAAGATAGATCTTAAGACTCTATACATCATTATAGCATGTAGGGAATGATGCCTACACTTCACAAAACAACTACTATGCTAAGCGGTCACGAGAATTTATTTGTGTAGGGGGAAAGTTAAGCAAAAATAAATATATTATATATGTAGGCCTATACATATATTTTACGGAAAATACTTTCACCACCCAAACTTTCCGATAAATATTCAATATTGGATGTACCTAAAAGCTATTTGGAGTGGTTCTCTTAACCAATTTTAAAAATATATTTTTATAAGTTATTTGGAGAAGCTTTTTGAAATAATCTTAGTGAAGCAAATTTTTAAAAAACAAGATTTTTCAATATTCCATACCTAAAATTATATATATACATTCCTTAAGAAGCTATTTACAGTAGTCCTCCTCTAGATAATTCTTAAATTTGGGTTCCCCCTCAAAGTTATTTAATTTAGAGTAATCCTCACTTTAATTATTTCTGACAGTGTGGTGCCTTTAGAATTTATTCGAAGCGGTATTTTAGAGAAATAAAAAAAAACTGTATGCCTAGAGATTCTATTTGGAATGATCTTCACATGAACATTTTTGAAAACTAAATATTCTTAGAGCAATTTGGAGTTGTCGTCACCGAAATTTTTATCTTAACTATACTCATCTAGAATTTCTTTATACTGGTATTCTACAGGCATTTTTTTTTTATTAATTGACAGCCTCCAGAAAACCATATAGAGCGGTAAATTTGTTAAAATTAAATGCTTTTTAGGTTTATTTTCCATTTAGTGCAAATCTTTCAGTTCATTTTCAAGAATATTATACATCTAAAGAGGACTAGTTTATTCCTGGACTGAGCAATCCCCTCTTCTAGATGCCATTCCTTGGTTTCGCTGTAACTAATTTAAAGTGAACCTTTCCCCATTTTTTGGAAATTATGTCCTGTAAAAGGTAATTAGAATAGTCTAGACTCCTCCATTTAATTTTAATTTTAATGCTCCTAGAAGCTATTTGGATTATGTCTTACCTCAAGAAATTTTCGAAAATTAGATGCCTCTAGAAGATATTTAAATAGTCCTCATGCAGAGTTTTATTTAAATTTAGATTTGTTAAAAGCAATTTGAAGAAACTTTTTTTAAATTTGAGCTTCTAGAAGGCATTTAGATTAATCCTTGACTTATTTTTATTTTGTCTCTAGGTTTATAAGATGAGTGGTCTTCCTTGGCAAATTTTCGAGAATTTAATACTTATTTATATATGATTTTTGAAGTTTAATATAAGAAATTTTCTTAGTTTCAAATTTGAATGGCTCATAAAATTTTAAATATATCTAAGGAGGAGGGAGAAAATTTATTCCAAAAGAGGAGAGGGGGAGGGGCAAATTATTTCTAGGAGACACTATCCCCCTGCCCCATCCGGCTCCACTGCTACTGAAAATGTTTTGTAAGCTATCGCAGTTTCGGCCTTAAAACTTGCTCCACACGATTGAGATTTGTACTTTTATTTTAATATAACACAAGCATAAAATAAATATTTTACTAACATACAGTATACCTATTTAATGATAAAGTTATAGTGAACTTGGTGACCTGGCGGTCTAGGTAAGTTGTCAGACTACTATGCTGGCGGCCGGGGTTCAATCCTCGGTCCCGCAAAGATTTATCTGATTACCAAACCCTTCCTTCACCTCTGACAAGACATCTTGTGAATGTGAGGAATGCAGGCCTCCACCATGGTTCGGATTCCACGTTAAACTGTAGGTCCTTCATTTCATCTCACAATCACCCTACCATTACACATTAGCGTAAGTGCGTATAACCCGAACGGTAGTAAGACGTGGTGCTAATAATAATAATAATAATAATAATACTTTCCCGTACTCATACTTAAAAAAGGGTGCTCATACAAGTAATGTGTCACTTTTATTAGAAATAATCATTGCTTATAAAATAACACTAACACTTCTATAATAGAAAAGTTTTGTCATAAATTGCTTTATATATATTTTTCATAGTTTCTAAAAGTTGCTTCCCACCAAAATCTAGGATACTTTGCTTGCGTGCCCCATAGCCATCCCAGGGTTCACGTTCATTGGTTTACGAAACTATGCTCTATATATTAGGAAACATGATAATTTTTAAATCTTTGTATTTGCTCTGAAATTTTGTATATGCAATTATTCATTATTTTATGAAGTGGGTGTCGTAGTGGGGCCTGAAATAAGTCTTATTGTGACCTTATAATGTAATAGTAAGGTAAACAAGTCAATTTATTGAATTATGTAGTTATTATGTTAGTATAAATTTAATTTCTTTAAATTCCCACTTTTTCATCATAGTAATTAAAATTTATATTGCATGGATCTGTAGTATGATGCAGTGAAAAAAAAGAGAAATAAACGTTGACTTAATGTGTGTGCTATTACTACAAAAAAAAATATCAAAAAAGTGCATCTATAATAGTTCAAATGTCTTACCTAGCAGTGTATTGTCCTCTGCAGATGTAAAGATGACGCTGTGATATCCTCAAGCGTTCAGTTTCTATCCACTACTAGTTCTCTAGTGTGCTGATATGAATTAGATCAGTCCTATTTAACTACCGTCAAACATGCGTGTCATGCCAGCAACCTTGGCCGAGATCCAACATAAAAAAAAACGCTTTTCAAGATATAAAATCGCTGGATCACAACTGAAATAGTATTTGTTTCATAAAATATAATAAAAAGTCATTGATAAATATTTGAGTCATGCTGATAATTGCTTAGACTTTGATGTCCTAAAATTAATAAAAAAATTACCACTAAAATTAGATAGGAATTCTAAAAACATGACTTTAAAATTTAAAAAAAACTGCAATAAATGCACATGAATTAATAAACACTCACTTAACCAATAGAAACTAAACATATATATATATATATATGTTTATATATACATACATATATATATAAATTTATTTATGAAATGAGAATCCTTTAACATTTTTTATTTAAGGTATTTAGCTCACACTCTTTGAACCAGATGATTTTATCAGCACATGCCTTATACACTAATTTAAATTTAGAACAGACACAACACCCAGCCCCCTGGCAGTCACTACACCACTGTGAAATGGAAACACATTTAATCAATGATAAAGCTTTTAGCCATGCTACCAATAAAACTCGAAAGCATTAGCTCAGTAAACAGACACGCTACCGACTAATCTAAGGATGTTGGACAATCCTTTAGCAACTAAACAATCCTCTTCAGTGGCCAAATGGTTTAAGTCGCCACTCTTGCAATAGACTAGACTAACTATGATAAGGGGATCAGGGTTTGAATCTCTTTAGGGTATAGTGAAGGTGGCTTTTATAAATAGTTTGTCACTCTCCTTTTACGAAAATTCTAAAGTCAACCTTAATTTACTTTACATCCATTACTGTTTTCATCCTGGGTTCCTGGTTATTTTTTATTCAAGCAATATATTTTCCACTACCGGCTTGCTAGGCCTGTCTTAGCTTAATGTGTATTATAATTTATCTTAAGGCTAGGACAGGCATAACATCCAGTCCTTGGCAGTTAATTTATAAATGTGAAAGGGCAAACCCATATTTTCATCAATATAATATTTTTTTGGCCATTCCGGGATTCGAACCTGGGATCCTTAACTCAGTAGTCAGAGACTTAGATGAGGTATCGGATTCTCATGCCTAACATATTGTCTTTAGTTATTACATAGACTTATGAGTACACTCCGAATGGATAGTACGATGCGGTGCTAAAGAAATCTTTTGTATTCTGTTCAATATAATATTGATATACAAATATCTGCTCCAGAAGTAATATCTATCTCCTCCCGACGCAACCTCTACCATTTTAATGTGCAGCTTTTCTAATAGGAATGTATATTCTCTAGCACGAATAGATAATTCAAATTTGATGGCCTGCATTATCTTCTCATTCCGTCCACTGTTTGTTGAAAACTTTTTGTTTGAGGATTTATGGATCCATAAAAGATCGATATTGCTTAAAAATATTATTTTTCAACATTAATAGTTAAAATTTACTTAAAAATGACTAGAAAATACTCTACAACTAAGCAAAAATAGAAAATATCAACTGAAAATCCAAGATGATATAAAATAAGTGAGGATTAACTTAATAAAAACACATTTCCACAACCAGCTCATCATAAACAGAATGTATGTAATGTACAGTACAATAAACAATAAGAGCATTATCTGTGATGTACCAAATAAAAGATGAAATATCATAAAATTCCGGATCTTTCTGATGATTTTAGTTGACAACAAGATTACAGACAAGTTTAAGATTATAATACAACAACACACAGTTATGTAAGTGTACAAATCTTGTAAGAAAAAGTCGCATCATGCAGATATGTTTTCATTCAGTCATCAAGATAAACAACATGACTTGTGTATGTGTGTATATACACACATACACACGAGTAACGCTGTTTATATATAATCTATATACATATATATCTAATCCGTTGTTTAGTATTAAGGCCCAGTTTCATAGTCAAATTTAGTACGCCTCAAGTGCGGCGCTACACTAAGTACATGACGACACCTACCTAAACCAGAATGGAATGGGCCATTCTCTCATAGGAAACTGGCCCATTCCATTCTGGTTTAGGTAGGTGTCGTCATGTGTTTAGTGTAGCGCCGCACTTGAGGCGTACTAAATTTGACTATGAAACTGGGCCTTAGTCTAAATTACACATTTTGTATCTTTATAGTTTAAGTTCGTCGTCCTTACTCTCAAAGAAACTACCGCTACCATAATATAATCCTCTTCATAAAGTCTCAATCCGTTAAATCATTCCTTAAGAGATCAGCGATACCAAAACAAATAATGTCGTTTAACAAATGTCCTGAACCGTATAAGTTAAGTGATCCCCTATCCGATAGTATATTAATGTTCACACAATTCCGATACGCAAGTTCCTATTATTCTTAATAGTAACATTAAGATGTTCACAGAATATACAACTCCTCGGCATAATACTTTAAAAATTGTATCAACTTTATAACATTATAACGACCATTGTTATAGATGGTTTCGTTGAACTAAATATTGTTAAGTAAATAAATCAAATTAGGGGCATTGAATGACGTTAAAGTATTATTCATATTGAAAACATTTATGACAATTTTTAAATTATATAGAGTCTTCTTTTGCCTAATTTTAATGACTGTTGTTAAAATAATCACTGAATGGAAATAATTACCTTAGTTAAGATCAAATAAAATAAAATGATGATTTTTTTTACTTTTTTTACCTATTTTGCTTAAATTTCTTTCTTTATATGTGTTTAATTGGTAAAGAAATTAAACTTTCCTATTGATAGACACAGTATCACTTTTTCTTTGTTTAGCACCAAGTGTTACCTCCTGTTCAGGCTATACGCATCTATACCTACTACGTACGCTTAAGAGACAAGGATGAACAATGTTGAATTTAGTGGAAGTGTACCCGTATTTGAGTAGATCTAGAGTGGAAAAACATTTTGGAAAAATCACCCTCAGTACAACCTAACAAGATTTTAGCCCCGATCTCCCTGTCATCGGCAATTTATTCCAACACAAGAGTAACGCCTTAGACCAGGTCTGGACAGACGAATTCGTCCCGCAGGACACTTTGATGAAATATAATTTTTCGCGGGTTACACATAATATAAGACTACATTTAAAAAATAGAAAATCAAATGTCATAAACATTTATTTTATTGATTCATTTTATTATGTACCTACATTATTGAGATATTAGCTTTCTTTGCAATCACCCAATTTTTACTTTCTCGCTACCTTACAGGTAGGCCTAGATAAAGTATTATGATCGTCGTCAAACAATCGAACATGAGATTTTGATGAATTTCGACGTTTCATGGCCCCCCCCGAATCCGGAAAACTATTTTTTTGAATTTCCGTCTGTTTGTCTGTACCTCGGAGTAGTGCCTTAACTATTTTACTGATTGGGCTAATACTTGGTATTTAGGGGTTTAATAGAATTGCCCAGAGTATATTTGGAATTGGCTTACTAATACAAAAATTAAGGATAGTTAAATGAAAGGCGAAAAGAGAAAAAATAGATTTTATAAAAATCTGTTATAATGCTTTAGATTAAAATTCGTTCTTTGGCGTTTATTAAGAGCATAAATAAAATGGTATCTTTTCATTTTCCCATGAAAATGACTTTTAGGGGGCTTTATAGAAGCGGACATTTCCGTATCTCAGCAACTATTTGAGGTATTAAATAACTTATCAATACAAAATTGTAGTAGGTACTATTAAAAATAAAAAAAAACTTTTAAAGGAAATATATCCTTATAAAACAGTTTCTAAGATATTGGCAAATATATTAATTTCTCGTATTTCTCTTCAGTAAACTACCCTTAATTTTAGCGTTGGATATCCAATACCAAAAACCAGTCGGGGCAACGCTATGAAAACCCTGGATACCATGTTTTAGCTCGATCGTAAAACAGTTTAGGCTATACTCCAAGGTATAGACAGAAATACGGAAATCCGAAAGCCACTTTGTTGAATTGGGGGTAGGTGGGTCTATATTCATCAAAATCTTGAGTTCAATTTTTGTTGATGGTCACAATACTTTCTATACCTGTAAGATAGTGAGAAAGTAAAAATAATAATATAATATTATTTAGCACCGCGTCTTACTACCCGTTCGGGTTATACGCTTTAAGTACTAATTACACCAATGGATCAGGTCAGGAATTGGGAAGGTTTAATTAGAGGAAGTGAACCCACATTTGCGTGGAGGTAGAGTGGAAAACCATTTAGGAAAAACCACCCCCAGTTCACCCGACCGAGATTCGAACCTCGATCTCCCCGTCCTCAGCGGTCGAGCTCAACACGACAAGCGCGTTAGCCAACTACGCCACCGAGGCGGGTAAGTAAAATGGTGAAGACATTTTTGGTAGTTTTGAGACACGGTGTTGGAGAAGAATATAAGTAGTGTTAAGGGCGTTTGGGAACCCCACTTCCGCTAACGGGTCAAAACACTTTATCCCCCTACCCAACCACCCCCTCCCACTTTCTCATTCATGTGTATTCCCCTTCATATCGAAAACGGTCTATATTTTCCCCTTCTCATCCTCTAGTATTCCCTTCATATCGAAAACGGTCTATATTTTCCCCATCTCATTCCTGCGTATTTCCCTTCATATCGAAAACGGTATATAATTTTCTCAGTATTCCTTCATAAGGAAAACTATCTAACATCCTCCGATCATTCCCTGGTTCGAGTTTGTAGTTTAGACGCTTCCCGGTCTATTTTTCGAGCGTTATCGGGCTGTCAGATAACCTCCTCGAGCCTGTAAGCCTCCCCCCACAGCCTCCCCCCACAGCCGCTCACTTGACGCACCGTAAAAATTATTCTATAGCTGAAAGGATGTTGATAGGTATCATAGCCAATAATAAAACAATATAAGGTTATAAAAATATTTATTTATCGACTTGAAATTATATAATGTTTGAATTATCAATCCAGGAATAATGTGTGGGGAGACAAGACAAGTCGAGGTACATTGTTTGTACACCTATGCGCTCAGATTGCTTTGGAAAAGATAAAGCCTAAAATATATAAGATTTCTCGGTAATAAATATTCAGATTAAAGGCTTCTCTAAATCAAACTATCATATATTTACTATTCATGCTATGAAAGACTGGTATTTAGCTATGATTAATGTTTGTAAGGAGAGTCGGAATATCAAACCCTGTTCTCCAGAGAAAAGTAAGCCATCTTATTCTAAAAACTCTGTATTAAAATAATCATTAGTCTTTCTTGTTTGTAGTGTACCAGATTGTATAACCATTAATCATGTAACTTTTGAATTAAACACCTATCTCAAACGTCGCTCCCCGTCAGTGACGACTTAGACCACGCAACCATCGACTGGGGGCATACCAATGAATGCATACCACATTTGCGCGAGTGAGAAAAAAGGTTGGTTTTGCTGGTCGACTAAATTTTTCTAGACCAGGTATAATGTGTACCCCGCATTTGATTCAAACATCGATCACTTTGTCATCGTCCGTCTAGTGACATCTTAGACCATGTGACCATCGATGCAAGTATATAATGCATTGTGACGGTAGATTGCAACCCACGTATGAAGTGAAAACAACAGTTTAATTTCTCAAGTCACTTATAACAGCAAAATAAATTTAATGTTCGCAACTATATTTTGACGAAATAATATATAACAGCATGAATCCTTAAGTAATATTGGGGCTAATGAAGATATAAAATGTACCTGCATTTGTGTGAAGGCAGAGCGACACGGTCAACTGCATAAATTCTTAAGTAATATCTGGCAGAGGAAGATATAAAATGTACCTGCATTTGTGTGAGAGCAGAGTGACACGGAACACTTGTATTCAATAACCCCTACATCCCCAGCTAATAGCCATGAAGTTAAGCTTATCGGTATTTAGATCTGCGTCTTACTACCAATCAGGGGCACAAGACACGGACGATTAGGGAGAAAACCGGCCTCGGTACAGAGGGATTCAAAATAATCTCTTTGGGCAAGCGTAAAATAAGAGCTGATTTTGACAAGGCTAAATCGGTAACAGCATTTTCCAGGGTTTGAAATGTGAATGAATTAGCATTTAACGCCCTCTCTGGGACTTGAACCCTTACGTCACAGGGCGAGATGTGTTTCCCCATTTGCGCGTCATTGACAACTGAATCCTCCAAAGCCATCTGGATATCTTTGCCCAAATGATAGAGATAGAGACAGAATAATAAAATT
Source organism: Timema cristinae (assembly GCA_039000515.1). NCBI lineage: Eukaryota > Metazoa > Arthropoda > Insecta > Phasmatodea > Timematidae > Timema > Timema cristinae. Next base: position 30,166,078 of record JBCFYV010000012.1, on the reverse strand, counting down.
AGTGATGTAGCATCATTTGCGCTGAGTTGAAATGTGAAAACGGCCAAAGCTATTATTTATGCTTACTCCATCATTGACACCTGGATACGGGATTCGAACCCGGATGCGGATAGCACATACGGGCGGCCCGGAACGCAAGAGAGAAAACAAGATCGAAAATCGCAATATCTAGATTTATTCCCACTGCACCCCAACGAGATTCGAACTGAATCCTAGAGATGAACATGACAGCTTAGCACTGTCTCACCGAACTACAGTCCCATTTTCATAGGAACAACTAGAAAAGCTCTTAGATCTAATTTCACTTATTCATACGTAAAGACAAATGATCTGCAGAACCTATTATTACCTATAAAATATCACCACTACTCTAGTATTATCTTATAAATTTTGGCTGAAAAATGTTTGTATTTTATAAAAGCCTCTTTGTATAAACAAATTGGAATATACATATAATAAGTTGTTTTTCCACAGCGTTTTTCTCTACTACCGGTTCGGGCTTTACTACACTTCTTCTCCTGTCAAGTTAATATAGTGTGAGCCTGACGACTTGTAGCCCCACGAGTACCGATGTATAAAATATGAGAGGGTGAAATCATAAAAAAAAACTTCCACGTGCAGGTATGGGCTCAAACTACGTCCCTCAGTACATTCGGCCGAGATTAGTCTAGCTCAACAAGGATCGTTTGTGTCTGAATGTGATTAAACAAACATTTTCCTATTACACAAAACATATTTGTAGACCATAAAGAGTAGCGAATATCAGTGGGGTTGGTAAAAGGGTGCCACCATTCGTCCGGAACGAGGTTATAATCCTCACAGATTCTGAGTTACTTTAAAAAAAATTACATTTGATGCCCAACATCAATCATTAGTGACGCAAAGAACATTTTTATACATATAGCTCACGCCATGAAAAGTATACTTGTAATATTTATATATTAAAAAATTATAGTTTTAGAATATATATTTACGAGTATACCTTACACCTTAATGGGAACAAACCAGAACACGTACTAAGACACATAGGTAATAAATATATGTAAGCCAAATTTTCTCGGGTTCGATTCCCGTGTCCAGGTGTCATCTGTTCAGAATAAAATATGTGTTAAAATGTTGCAAGCTTTGTAAGATAAAATGCTACTAATAGAGGCATATAAACATTGTTTTAAATATTATTCACTGTAAATATAAACTCTAAACCAAAATGTTATAAACTCTGTAGGAGAAAATGCTACTAATAAAGACGTATAAACATTGTTTTAAATATTATTCACTGTAAATATAAACTTTATACCAACTTGTTCTAATATATTTTACAAAATTAAAATTTAAAAAAATAAATTATTTGTAAATTTTTCGAAATTATTTGGTATTTTTTTTAAAAAAAGTAGGTTATTCTTAAATATAACGAAAACTAATATCTGATTTTCATTTTTTAATTCAATTTTCCCGGTTAATTTACAAAAAAAATCAAATTGATGCTAATAGACTAGGAATTGGGAAGGTTGCACCCACATCTGCGTGTGGGAGAGCAAGTGGAAAAATCAGCTCAGTTCACCCGTCCGAGATTCGAACCTCTATCTCGCCCCCCCCCCCTCCCCTTACCCGTCTTCGTTAGTCTATCTCAACACGAATCTGCCACGTTAGCCAACTGCGTCACCGAGGCGGTTATCTATCACTCTGCACTCTTTTTAAAGAGTTAACAATCTTTACGAGGCTGAATCTTCTCTATGTACACTTCAACCAAACCAAATATTACAACAGAGTGGGGAGGAAAGCGGGACTGCCAGGTAGAGATAGCACTGTTGCTCTCGCAGTGCCGGCTCTGTCGTGAGGGTAGAAGGAAGTTTTATTTACTCAGCGTGTGTTGTGCTTAAAAACCGTGTAACATATTCTTGAATGGGGTAAAGTGTAGAAGAGTGTAGAATTAGATTATTATTCTGCTTCTAGCTATTCTATTTGATTCATTTTGTTTCGGTTATTTTATTTAACAGAAAATTTTAACCATGGCCTTGCATCCCCAAGAAATAATTTCTGTGACTGTAACTAAGGAAGTGTGAGACTATATATGTGTTGATATAATGGACAGATATTCTTCCACTAAACACTTAGTAGCTGGTAAATCGAACAAGAATTTCTTCACTAGATTTAAGAATGAACATCTCACAAAAGAGATAGTACTGACCATTGAAGCTTATCCCATGATTGACAAAGAAAAGCTTGAAACTGAACTAAAAGTATTTTACTGTAGGACATATTCATTAATATTGCAAATTAATTGAGATGCTGAAATGTATCTTGAAAAATAATCTAGATGATGTTTTTAGTGAAATTACTAAACTGATAAAAATCCTCTTGACAATTCCTATGACTACATGAGAGGCAGAGTGCTGCTTTACAACATTGAAAAGAATAAAAACTCTTTTAAGAAGCACTATGAATTCGGAATGACTAAATGCGCTTCCAGTACTTTCAATGGAAGAAAATTTCCTCAATTGTTATACAGAGATCAAGGAGAAAATTATTGAACTTTTTGCGTAAATTAAAACAAGAAGAATGGATTTTATCTTTAAATGAATATATCAATCTTGAACTGTAACAATTTAAGTTAAAGTAAGTAAAAAATTTTTTTTGTTAAGTTATTATCAAGTTCCTGAATAAATTTTCTTTTTATACGTGTTTTTTTTCCTTTTACACAATTTTAAAACAAAGGTTAAACATTTTATGGAACAGCACCCCCACTCATTTTAGCTACGAGCCGCCACTGTCTTCCAGTAAAAAACTAATTAATAACCTACATTTATATCAATAGTTTGAGCAATGTGAAAGTGAATGTTATAGTTTAGACATTACACTATTGAGCAATATGTTGTCAGATGTTTCAGTTTGTCGGGATTGCGGCAGTACAATTTGAGTCAACTGTAGTAAAAAGGTAGGCTTAACTTCCCAGCTAACATTTTCATGTGGAAGCTGTTTATATCAACCTAGTAAAAAGTACTTAACCTCTTCAAAGGTTTCAATGCCAACTAGTAACGGTGCAAAAACCTGTATGACATAAATCTAAAGATGATATATGGTCTTCGAGCAATTGACAAAGGTCAAAATGCAGGTGATATGTTTTGTGGTATTCTCAACTTTGCCAATGACCCTATAATTAATAGATATCTTGATGTACTCGAAAATGCTTCCAGTAAAGTCTGTTTTGATACAATGAATAGGGCAGTGGAAGAAGCTGTTGTCTCTAATAATGAAAAGAGAGATATTTGTATTGCGCTGAATATTACATGGCAGAAAAGAGGGCACACCTCACTCAACGGAGTAGTAACCGCAACGAGCGTTAACTCGGGAAAAATTGTGGAATTTGAATTACTATCCAAGTATTATAGGTGTAAAAACAGATTCAGTAATGAGCATGGTACTGGTATTCCGATTACTCGGGTGTTAGCGGATGTATGGAGATTCGGGGAGTGAGAAATATTTATGAACGATCGTTGAATCTGTATAATGTACGTTATGTTTAAAATCTGGTTGACGGTGACTCTAAGGCTTATAACAATGTGCCTGAATTGAAAGTGTATAAAGAGTATTGTCCATTCACCAAGCTTGAGTGCATATACCATGTGCAGATTGGAACACGGCTAAGAAATTTCAAAATTAAATCAAAGGGAAAATTACTAAGTGACGGAATAGCACTTTCTGGCCGTGGAAGGTTGACTGAAACATTACAACATATTACGGCCTAGTTATAAGAAGAAATTGCAAATATAATTCAAATGTGGAAGACATGAAGCGCGCAGTAGAAGCAGAATACTTTTACATTTCTTCCAGTGATGATATACCCTCTCATGGCTTATGCCCAGCTGGTAAAGAAATTTGGTGTAAGTTTAGACAAGCCAAATCAGAGATTAAAACATATATCATAGTGAATATTTGCACCTTCCCACTGAATTAATAATTGAATTAAAACCAATTCTCAAAGACTTGGTACAACCAAACCATCTAAAACAATGTCATCCGTGGAAGACACAAAATCCCAATGAGTCTGTAAATGGTGTAATATGGGCTTGACTCCCAAAAACAGTGTTTGTGGAACTCAAAACATTAAAATTTGGTGTTGCTGATGCTGTGGAAAGTTTCAATAAAGGGTAATTGTAAAGTGGCACGTGCTAGAAGCCTTAGGATTAAAACTGTGAAGAAATTGTGTGAGAGTAATGATGAACTTTGATCGGAACAGGATCCGTGAGGCGGAAAAACTATTTGATAAACGTATGAAAAAATCAAGTAAGAAGGTACAGACAGTCAAAAGGAAATTGGAGGAGGACTTGGACGTAACTGATTCAGAAGCAGAGCCCTCATTTTCAAGTGGAGCATATTAAAACGGGCACTTTAAATTAAAATGTGATTTTCCATATATTTAGTATTTTTAGTATTAGTTTTATTTTTTCTCAGGAACTATAAGAGCTAAAAGGATGAAACTTTTACTGTATCTTCTATCATATGTAAAGTTTATACACGAGTATTTGAAGATTTGTTGATTATTACTCAAGGTAGAATATTTTTTTATCAAAACCTGGGCAATAAAGTAGATTAAAAAATATTTTTTGTGAACATAGCAACATTTTTTAAAACTCCTGTGTTAAAAGTTTGATAATTTCTAACTGGTAACATCTGCAAAAAAATATATATGTAGCTCTTATAGATCCTGAAAAAAAGGAACATGGGAATGACGAAATTAACATGGGTAAGATAGCACTGGCCGGTTCCCCCTTACCTCTCATGGTAAATGGTTGTACAACAATGATCTATCTCTATCATTTTAGACTTAATAGTCAATATTTACCTATGTTAATGGCCAAAGCTTATAGACTAAATTAGGAATTTAATAGTAATGGGATAACCATAAGAGGTGAAACACCTAATAAAATGGCGAAAATTTAAGCTAGAAGTTGAAATTTTAATACGAAATGTTGACCCTTGGAACCTAATATTTATCTTTTTATTGGTCCAAATATACGAGCAAGGACTTAAATTATTTAAAGATAAAATTTTAAAATTCTAAACCAGAAGTCAAAAAATGTTTAACGTAAGTATATTTCAATTCTTGCTCGGGTTTGCTAGTGTATGATTATTATTTAATTTCACGCTTATTACGAGTTTTGAGTAAATATCTCCATATTTAAAAAATCTAGTGAGAAAGTCCATGCGTAGCTCAGTGCCATTTATTTAAATGTACCATAAGTTCGCTGGTTAAACATATTAATTGATTTTCCTAATTTTCTTCTGTTATTGCAGCTCAATTTTTACTTTAATGAAATATCATTTTTGAAAAAATAAGTTATCAAAGCTATGTAAATTCAAAGTCACTATCAACCTTTTCTGAAAAAAATCTTAATATGAGATACTTTTATTATGTCACAAACGTGTTGTAAAAGTTGATTTTTTATTTAAGTGATGCGTAGATGTGTTTTAAATCATTTTTGAACTCTAAACAATTACTTCAATATGCAAAGTTTCTAGGCTAGTAGAAATGTCAACGTGGAAAGAAGAACAAAATATCTCAAAACACTCTATCTTATTTCACGTGCTCTGATAAACAATAATTAAATGCTGCTGAAAGTTTTTATGTGATTACAAGCATCGGTAGTTAAATTATCTTGCCACTGCAACATTTTATTGAAATGGTTAACTGTTTTTGATCTATCTTCAGAAAAACTTAGGTTTTTCGATCGAATGTAGTTTACTGTTTTTATAACATGTTCATATGCTTGAACTTGATGCCTCCTGTTCTCCCTCTGAGCCGGTGGTGTCATAGACGCAAAGCTGTTCGAAGAACAATAGGATTGGTTGGGATTCGGGGGATTACTGTTTGTATAATATTATATTTATCGCTATTAATTATTTCCCACTAATGCAGTTGATAGTATGAACATAATCTGAGGACCACAAAGAACAATATGGCAGGCCGTGAGCTAGCCAAACCTACCTTAGACTATGCAGCTAACAAAGCCGGTTATTGTATCACTTGATTTAAGATACGGAGAGTGTAAACATTATTGAAATATCATCAAGTATTTTAAAATACATCAAGGACTATAAGGATCAGTAGTTACGCGGTAAGTTAACTAGGCTGATAAAGTAAGGTATAACTTGGATAGGTCTGTCTGGTCGAATTACAAACTTAAAGTAGAAGAGCATAATGCATATAAAACAATTCTGTGGGATTTTTTGTGAAGGGAATGTGTAGCCATGTGGGATCACTTGCTAATATGGTTTACAGTTGTGTGGTATAGGTGTTTTCCTTTAAAGTGTCCGGTATAGTTTTATGTCGTAAACTAATCCAAAATGTATACCATAAGTGACATACATGTATAAAATTGAATATATTACGCCTTAGACTGATCGTATGCATAAATTGTATCAAACATTTATTATTTATTATAAAATATTGATCAAAATTTCTTATGGGCTATTTTTATGTGTCTCAAACGGCTATTGATGTATTGTCAATTTTATTTTGGTGAAATGTATTACGTCTTAATGTATAATTTTTTGTCCATATACACCACTTCTTACTCGTGATTATGAATCAACAAATACAGTTTTTTAGGTTGCATCTCTTGCTGTGACATTCCGTATCTGTTTGATTTTGAATTTTTAAGTATTGAAAGCTCTGTCGGCCTTATTTGAGATAAAATAAGAGTTGGGGCCAGTAGGTGCACCGAAGACGGGATAATTTGGCTACGAGCGCCACACTGCTTTATCCCATTTTTAACAAGTTTCTGACATTTTATTTTATTTCATGTCATGTGTTAACTGATTTATTATTCGCTAATGGCATCACTCTCAAAATAAAATACTAAAAGAGCTAAAACGCTAGCAGATTATTTTCTATTATAGCCAAATATTTACACATGGCTGTTAAAAGTAGTACTTTTTAAACATTTTATTTGTTTTTGCAGGGTTTATACTTAATCAAATTGATTTATCTGTCCACTTTTGGCATATTATCCTGAATTTTACCTTTTTAGATGCTATTTTCCATAAAGTCATAAATTAAAGGGGCACAAGCAATGATACAATATTTTTTAACAAAATTGTATATTTAATTGGTAGCATTAGCCACAAGCTAACCATAACCAAGTCAATAACAACGGACTTACCTATTGTACTGACACCGTCTGCGCTGGCTCGACTAAACACTCGACCGGCCCATCGAAACACACACACCTGAACAAGACGACTGACCACGAAATACTGAGACCGCGCCTATTCAACTCTCAGAGACAACTTCCCCGAACCAATGATCTTCGGTTGGAAAGAAGACACTCTTCGCCAGTGCCAAGTTTTGTTTCTACTTCAGTCTATAAGCGTGTAGAATCCATCCCCCTCCTTGTTTATGTTCTTTGGTCCCCCCCTCGTCATCCCATCGTTCCGTGTTCTATGGACTGTGTTTTACCGTATAAAAGAGTGATCGTGTGAGTGAAGTGCCACTCTTGGACTGGTTTGGTAATCGCTTGAGCAAGCGAAGGCTTCGGAAATTAATAATGTAAGCAAAATTCTTTCTCGACTTAAGCTTTTATTTTCAAAATTCTTTTTTGGCATAATGCACTTAACTTGAACTTGAACAAAATAACAAACATCTAATGATATTATTTATAATAATATTTCTTATGCACTTAGTATTTACCTCAAGTATTAATGGACCTAAACTTTGAAATTGTACAAAGAAAGGTATATCTAATGATATTATTTATAATAATATTGTTTATGTACTAAATATTTATATCATGTATAACGGACTTAAACTTTGGACTCTAACTAGAAAACATATATCTAGTAATATTGTTAATAATAATACTCCTTGTTGGACTTAAAGTTCATCTCAATGGTAATAAACTTATGCTATTTTATTCTAACAAAAAAAAAGTCTAATAGTTTTGTTGATAATAATATTTCTTGGGTACTTAATACTTATCTCAAGTATAATGAACTTGTGCTATTGGACTCTAACGGGAAAAACTAATATCTAGTAATTTAAATAACAATGCATTTTTTGGACTTAAGGCTTATCTCTATTATATTGAACTTTAATGTTAGAGTGGATACCGTTTATAGAGTAGTGCTATTAATGTTTCACTTCTAATGTTTACATATGAACTTAATGTATTGGGCTCCATCAGCGCTAGTAAGAGATCAGAAATCGCCGCCTTAATAACTAAATTTATGGTTGGTAATTTCTTAAGGGTCGGCAATTTAAATGTGGATTGCTCTAGCTAATGCCAACGTAAGAAATCTGATAATTTTAGGTCAAAGTATTTTTTCCCTTTTTACGGGACGGTGAAATGAAAGGATACTGACATAAATAATGTTAAGTATTTTTGTAAAGAACATGATCATTTGGCAGAGGTTAAAATTTTATGAGTCCTATATAGTTCCTTTGCCTAACTGTTAATTTTGTTAACGTAATTAGTGGTGGTAATCACTTATACATTTAAGGCGCTTTTCATATGAGGCCATGGTATTGAGATTACAAAATATTGTATATCTTTTTCTTTTCTTAGGAGTTTTCATATTATCTAATTGTTGTTCATATCTTTTGAATATCTAATAAACAACCCATGTCGTAATATTTTTCTACTTACTCCTTTTACTCATCCATTCATAGGTATAACACTAGCTAAATGGTTGACTGGTAATCGGATTAGGGGTATAGTTATATTCTTGTTTATAGTTAGATACTATTGAGGTTGGCCGTGGGGACGGGTTCCGCAATTGTTCCTAATTGTGTGTGCTGGGTATTAATTTATTTTTTTTGCTCAGATTTTTTGATATTCATCACTCACTTAGCACACTTTCTTTTTGTTGACTTTTTTTTTTATTATTTGAGTCCTATTAGTTATGCGTTAGGGTTAGAAATAGGGTTCAATTTAACTATCCATTCAAAACCCTTGAGGTATACAATTTTACTGTTTTTCCTCTTGTAAGCTATTTCTTTTTAATATATAAATTTTTATTAAATAATTGATCTATCACAATATAACTTTATTAATGAACCAAGTACTGATAAATAGATTAACGAAATACCACACCTTAATTTTAAGAGTTAAAAAAAATTGTATGAAAGAATACTTACAAAACATATATTGTAATTTTGTCCTGTAAGGTTTGCAGTTTGAAATATTAAAAATATGTTTTTTTATTTGTTACTCTGTAATAGTAGTTTAGTCACATTTACTGACAAATATAACATTACACTTAATACAGAAAATAATTGTATTTTGCTGGGGTAACGGTACTTATTTTGGTCCATCCTTTTTAATTTCAAATAGAATTTAAATAAATTGGAAGATACCCAAATAAAGATTATATTGCGATATAAATCGAAAAGTAGTCTTAAATAGTAACATAACATTGTAAAATATAAATTTAAAAATCTATTTCTCAAATTTAAAACAATTGCAGCATTTGACAAAATTTATCATCCATTTACTCGTATTAGCATTATAATTGTACAAAAAGTTCAAATATGTATTTAATAATAATTATAAGCACTAAAAAAATGAAATAATGCAATGTCAAAATAAATTAAAAAATAAAATAGAGATCTGAAGCAGTCCAAAGAGCAGTTAAAAAAATACCAACTTTCACGTAGTCCAGCAAGTCTTTATGACACCATTCTTAGTTTTTAGTGCATTTGACCATTTTTCACACTTTTATCCCGTAAAGATTAATTCCAACCATATGAATCCAGATAATAGCCTTTCCTGTCATTATCATAACTGATGACAAATATATTAACTATATGTTGAAGAGGCGGTCTTTTAATGAGTTACTTGCTGGCCCAGAGATATTCCTTTGTAGACGTATAGCCTATTTTGTGCCATTTATCTTTGAATGTATTGATGCAGTTTATACGGATACCCTCAAATGAGATCAGCATAGACCCTACAAGATGTACCAGAATTAGTCGCTGAGCGTTTTCCAATTTAAGGAAAAGGTCTTATGCAAATTATCATAACAAATAAAATACAACTTGTCCCAAAACTAGGTTTATATTTTGCCTTTTATTGACATATGTAATAAAATCTCAACAGTGACCTATGCTATGAATTCCTTGGAAGATTAATAACTAATCGAGTGAAGAGAGGTTTTATTTTAACTTGATCACTTAATTTCGTCTGTCTATCTGATTGTATGTGATAGTCTTTGTTCCAAGTTAACTGTCTAATGCATGGATCAATTTTATCGAAATTTGGTAGGGACATACTTTTAACCTAGCCAAAAGTTGTATGTAACTTCCAGTACGTAGTTTTCTAATTTGGTTATTAATTTAAATATTGTGGCTGGTCAAAATGTTTTTGATTAATAGCTCCTCTTAAGTGATTTTCATGTATAACTCTTAAGCAATCGAACGAATACTAGACTGATTTTTTTATCAATTTAAATAAGTTGTGATATTGACATCTTAAAGTATTCTAACCACGGCTATAATATATTAATATAATGTATATAGAATATTGTATTAATATGTTTGTTATTTAACTTGATCAACAAGGAAATATATTAATTTAAAATACAAGTAGAAATAATAAAATATATTTGAACTAGAAATCAAAATGAAATGTTAAGGTGTAATAAAGTTAAGAATATGGAGGGAAGGAAGTAAGTTGGTATAATGTTCACAGTTCTACTAGTAAGACTGAAGTAACAATTATAGCATGGAAGGAGAACGTTCTAATGTTCAAAGAAATACTATTAATACTCTAGTAATGATAATAACATTGAGGGAGGTCCACAGTTCACAGAACTGCTAGGAAAACTGAAGAAACGATAAGAAGATGGAGGGAGCGAGGCATACTATTCACGGAACTACTAGGCAAACCTTCTCTAAAAATAAAAATATGCCTGTCCCTTAGTAGTAACAAAACACATACACCTAAAACTACTTTATAAAAAATTTCACACATTATTAACAGATTTTAAATGGTTTACGATTATTCACTCATTTATTCTAAGTCAATATTTGCAGGTTCTTTACCTGATTTGTATTTTAAAATCCACCTTTTTCGGAATCTCCCCAATAATATGTTGAGTTCCTATTCAAGTTAATAAAATTATAATATTGTTTATTAAACAAAATTATAATTGATTAATAGAATAGAATAAATTATTTTTAATATTTTTACCATAAGAAGGTATCATAAATAATATATGAATTGATATTACTAATGTGATTAATCCTCTTAATTCATTTGGATTAGATATAAAATTTCAAAAGAAACTGAAAATATGTTTCTGGTTGGATATTGAATAGGAATTCTTATAAGAGTATTTGCAGGTGTAAAATTATCAGAGTCCAGTTGTTTGTATTATTCATTACTGGATGTGTTATAATAATAAATATAAGTTAATTTCAAATAATTATTCATATATTTGATCATTAATGATTAATAAACTGACCTTATTCCTCCCCTAAACAATTTCTTAATTAGGATTGATTCACGAGATAGGTTGTAACAATGTGTTCTGTAGACCATTCCACTCTTAGACCTTAAAGAGCGTAGAGTTGCCAGATTTTACCCTACTCCTAGATTGCACCACAAACCAAAAATTGATATCATCATGTTTTTTTTATAGTGGATAAACAGATATTCTAGAACATTTTCCCTTTTTTGTTGTGTTTCCATTAGTTTTGTGTAACGGCAACACAATACAGATCACCACACGCACCGCGTGGTGAATATCTTCATCTCTCTTCACCAAGCTCGATGGCACTGTTCGACCTACGCCTGGTTAAGCAAAGTATGACCTCGCAAGCATATGTTTATGGCGTAGAGTAGACAAAGCTGTAACTAATATCATATCTTGTTTTTTTGACGAATCTTTTGAGTGTGCTACGAATTTATTAGACTGAATGCCAAAGGCAAGGTATCCGATGTTGTCAGCATTGCAGCGGTTTTGTCCAAGACCAGCGGAATAAGCGTTTGTTGGCAAGGCCGGACCTCGAACTTGGAAAGAAGGTGGACTAAGCCCGTCTTGACGGTTATCAGGCCAAATCTCATACCTGGAAAAGAATGTCAAAGTGAGTTAAAAACATACTAAGAACATTTTAAATAATTTTGGTGGGGAAAGAGAGGTTTACAAACTACTTATCAAAGAATAAACTGAATGAGCATACTCTGGACTGATGGACACGTGGACAAGGGCATTAGGCTAGCCTCTCTTTGATTTACATCAATGGTAATTTTAGTGTTT
>JBCFYV010000012.1:30138097-30153720 GCA_039000515.1 Timema cristinae | reverse complement strand
TAAAAATAACAGATATATTTATAGTAAAAATTTTTATAGTCTTCGAAATGAAACTACTTTTAAAATATGTTAATGCCTCCTTAGCCTTTAAATTTTAAAAATTAGCCAAAGCACAGTGGCCAAATTTAGCACATTAAATTTTAGTTATTTTTTATTTTACCTGCTTACTAATAAACTCAAATAAATGGTACGACAAAATCGTAGGCTACATATTCAATCGTATAGGTTATTTATTATAGTTAGTGACAAAACCTTCAAAAATAAGTTATCTCTAATTTTACCTTAAATAAATTTTTCTCTGATAAATAAGTGTACATTATTATTTATCACTACCCTCACCAGATATTTATTTGAAAAAATATCAATAGTGGTACAACAACATTAACCTGGAGTCACGTGACACTTTGATATGCTAATTACTCAAAATGGGTACGGGTACAAAACCTTCTCTTTGTGGTACAAAACGGTACAGAACTAGTACAAAACTTTGGCATAAAAAAATTCAAAGTGGTACAACAGCATTAACCTGGAGTCACCACTTTGATATGCTAATTACTCAAAATGGGTACGGGTACAAAACTTTTTCTTTGTGGTACAAAACGGTACAAAACTAGTACAAAACTTTGGCGTCAAAAAATTCAAAAGTGGCACAACAACATTAACCTGGAGTCACCACGTTGATATACTAATTACTCAAAATGGGTACGGGTACAAAACTTATTTGTGTTACAAAACGGTACAAAACTAGTACAAAACTTTGGCATCAAAAAATTCAAAAGTGGTACAACAGCATTAACCTGGAGTCACCACTTTGATATGCTAATTACTCAAAATGGGTACGGGTACAAAACTTTTTCTTTGTGGTACAAAACGGTACAAAACTAGTACAAAACTTTGGCATAAAAAAATTTCAAAAGTGGTACAACAGCATTGACCTAGAGTCACCACTTTGATATGCTAATTACTCAAAATGGGTACGGGTACAAAATGGTACAAAACTAGTACAAAACTTTGGTATAAAAAAATTCAAAAGTGGTACAACAGCATTAACCTGGAGTCACCACGTTGATATGCTAATTACTCAAAACGGGTACGGGTACAAAATGGTACAAAACTAGTACTAAACTTTGGCATCAAAAAGGTTCTAAATTCAAAAGTGGTACTACAGGTTAATGGACGTCTAGCTGACTGGAATGAATAAGCTAATTTTTCTGCTCGAGAGTGTGATTTGATTGTATCATGACGTTATGTCTCCCCACGTTTAGTCAAACTTGGTCGCCTACACACCTTACGGTCCGGCACTACACTTCTTATCTCTCTCAGTTCTTGGAAAAAGTTTGCTTGCTGCCTTTACTGATTACCGGTCGCGGTCGCCAGTCTCCCAATTGTTTAAACAAACTAGTAATTCTGCCAACCTGAGGGCTGGAATCCACCAGTTTGTATAACTTTAGCAACGCCATCTATTTTGATAGCTGAAAGCTCAACACGCCGCCAGAGAGGGTAGGCAGGGCCTTAAAGCAATAGTTCAACGTTTATGAAGTTGTAAGCGTACCAACTTAAAATTTGTGCTAGTTATGACACTATAAAACGTCCATCCAACATTTAAAATCTTGAAAGGATCCCCTTGTATTTATATCCACAAATAAAGGGATGTACTTAACCTAGCTTTTGACAGACACTGTTTAGCACTGCACGATAACTCAGTCCTCCAACACCCTTCTCCCCGCTTTGTGTGTGTGTGTGTGTGTGATCAGCATCCTACTACGGCTACCCGTATAAAACTTGTCAGTGATATAGATGTATAAACGAGGTAATCCATACTTCAGTACATGAACAGGCATTTTCCAAAGTTATAAATATTTTTTTTAAATGATACTTTAGTAATTTTAGTAAAGGCTGTTAATGGTGTATCCTGAAGAAGCTCTAAGCTCTCCAAACAATCTAAAATTTAATTCTGAGCCCCCAGAGTAACCATTCATTCCCAAACACCTATAATGATTACAAACAACCACAGGATAAATTTATTTATAATTTGTTATTTGGGAGCGAAAACCGATTATATGTAATGTGTGACTAAAGAGATCAGATGAGTACATTTGTTAACTATCTCGTCAAATGTAAAGAATCGTTTAGTTATGAGTATGTCGGACTTCTGTGCAGGCGGCCGGGGTTCAATCCTCGGTCCCGGCACAGATTTATCTGATTACCAAACCTTTCCTTCACCTCTGACAAGACATCTTGTGAATGTGGGGAATGCCAGGCCTCCACCGTGGTTCGGATTCCACGTTAAACTGTAGGTCCTTCATTTCATCTCACAATCACCCTACCATTACACATTAGCGTAAGTGCGTACAACCCGAATGGGTAGTAAGACGCGGTGCTAATAATAATAATAGTTATGAGTATGGGAACATTTTTATGGGTCTTATTGCAAAATAGAAATTACTTTTCTAATTTTCATTTTGTAGAGATCTTGTACACCCTCCCAGTAAACAAGTTTTGACCTTCCTAATTAAAACCCATGGTTAAAAATCCACTTTTACGTATTTACTGAGATTTTTTCTAGTAAATAATTTAAACATCAATAAAGATGATTGTGTTTTATATATCAATGGATGTATTAGAGAAGCTCTTTAACGATGTTTATTAATTTTAGAACAAAAAACTATTTAGTTAAATAGAAATGGTTTTCCGACAACAACAAAAATAGTTCCAAGAATAGTTCAAGAATAGTTCCATATTTGCTCGTATACTCCTAAATGGTTTTAATTTCTTGGAAAATAACAAATAGATCAAGGTTACTCCCACAAAAAGCATTGCATTTTAAATCGTTCATCCAGTCTGCCATCAAGTTCTATCTGGATTAATTATTATTCCACCATCTCTTCATTGTTGTGTTCTTTGTGAATTAACACCCTTCTGGCTTACCAACATAATGTACACAACAGTATAAGTTCCCCAACTTTTAATCAATTCAGCCTTCATTCCCTTTACACTTTGTCATGGACACATTACAACTTCCTTTTCCAAAAATTAAGAACAGTATGGATGTAGTGAGTATTTTATTAATAGGCCTACAATATAAAATTAACTTGTTTCAAACAACCCGAAATCGTTAATTATACGAGTATTATAGCTTTGGGCAGTTCTAGGTTAGGAAGAAGACGATACAATATAAACCGGAGTGTCCTTGGGGTTTCCCCAGTGCTCACCAAGGTTTGATTGATGTACGTCAATTTTTTTAATTGGCTACAACAGTTATATGAGACACCTAAAATGTTTAAATGGATTTCTATTCAACGTAACTAAAAGTCCACCATTAATAAATTATCATAAAAAATATAAAATGTGCAATAAATAGATCTGGAAAGTTAATTCAGTGGAGGACCAAAACCTTACGACTCGATCATAAAGGGCTCAGTCACGGTTTTCTTTCCTCAGTAACGATGGACGAATCTTTCAGAAACTGCGTGACGTTCACACAATATTTCTTATTTGTTTTGAACTAATCGTTCAAGAACCAGTTATTGTACTATAACTAAATAATATTTTTGGTGTCCCCTTTCAGGGAACCTCACGCCCCCTTAAGACGCTCATTACAGTTTGGTTTCACTGCACTAGATTTTATTGATGAGTAAGATAACATTAAAAAATATATATATACCTCTTAGTTAATAACAGAGAAGAAATGTCCGTTGTATGCGTCTTATATCAAATTGCGCAACGTCCACTACGGTGCAGCGCTCCGCATGAAAGCGGCTTGTGGAATTTATATTGCAGCAGTCCTGAGGTCTCTAAGAGAAGATACTTTTCTTTTGCTGCTCCACACCTGTATGTGCAGAAGTAGACGGAATGAACCATGGGAGAAACACGCTTTCGTGTCATTCCGACACCATTCGGATTCGTTGGTTCAGTTTCTGCACGCTTCGTACTACAGCACGTGTTCATTTTCGTTGTGAATTGTGAGCATTTTTCTTCTATTCTCACTGTTAATTTTGGTAAGTAAAATATACATTTAGATTGAGGTAGCTTTTAACAAAATAACCGTCGAGCAGTAAGTTTTCATTTGGATTTTCCGTGTAGATTTAGTTGATTAAAAATAAAGGGGAGTTTGCTTTTTACCACGTCTGTTATATTCAGATGTACTAACTACGATAATGTGCTAGGGATAAGGAAGGTTGAGATTAGATAAAGTTTACTAGCATATGCGTGGGGGGAGAATGGAAAACTATTTAGGAAAATATAAATCCAGTATATTGCGAGTCTGACGTTTTAGACAAGGTATGCCAAACATACAGCTCTCGGACCGTATGTGGCCCGATCCATTAGTTTGTGTGGCCTGTGGACCATTTGTTGAACAAACTTACAGTGTGGCCCGGTCCATTTTACTATAAATGGTGTATAAATAAGACATGTGAGATTATTACATTTTAAAACAAGGCATTAGTTGTTGAAATATGGTATATAGGTTGGTATAATGCATTTTTACCCTATTAGCAAAAGTATTTAAATTTTATGAACATAGAGTGATCATGTTTTGACATTACATATGTTTTTAAATGATGATTCATTTCATGAAGACGAACAAAACACACGATACATCAAGGTTTACGGACACATATCTGTCATTAACTATGAAAGTGAATTCAACACAAGATTTAAAGGCTAACATTCACAGCCTTAATAAATAAAAGAGTTTCAACTATCGGGGGTGGGGGGAATAGAGTTGGTCTTAAATTCTATGTAATCTTCTTCTTATAGTAATAATTAACTTTAAAATTGATGTTTATTAACTTGGTGAATATATTGAATTTTCTAAGATACTGCCCCGTCGGTGTTTTCAATTTTAAAATCTGGTCATTATGATCAAATGAGTTTGACACAATAATCAATCATTGGTGAACTGTGGATCTCTCCTTTAACAGTGATGAATTAACAGAATGGCGCTGATGTTTTGTCTGTTCTATATTTGAGTTAGTTTGTAAGTCTGGTAATGTTATAGTTAGCTAGCCTGTTCAGAAGGTACACGTTAAATACCTAAAATTAATTAGAAAAAAGTTTGGCATGCCAGTCTAAGTCCATTCGACCACCAAAGTGCGTATCATTTTGGTTAGCTTATAGCAATTAAGAACCCCAGAAGCCACTTAAATTCAATCTTCGCAAATCACATGTCAGCCCATATGTTTTGAATATTTCACTTTGGAAAGGTATTATCACTCCCAATAAAAGAATCAAGATAATATAGATAGAAAAAATTGCGGTTTGTATATGTTCTAAAGTCTTAACTAACCATAAAACCACAATTCCACGTGTGTTATCTGTTTCAAAAATACACATATAACGTTTTTGTGGTAGACATTACTAACATTGTAACTGTCAGATTCTGTCCTTACAGTGCTCTTACTATACACGAGAAGGTTCTTTGAAGGATGTTCGACTTTGTAAACTGTCTCGTATAATAGATTGCGTTTATTTATGACCCTGGCTATCAGTCGAGTGTAGATATCGAGGAGGACCGACGTGAGAGGAATATAAAAATAGCGGTGGAAAGAACAAGCAAAGAAATTCGAGAAAGCTAAAAGATCATGGCCAACAGTCCATACTGATGGGTACGTGGTCAATGGCATCAGCCTCGTCTTGCCTGGGAGATATGGATTTGAGTCCTTAACAGATTATTTCAACAATTTTGTCTTTCTTTCTCTCTGAAAATGTGGCTACACTTGGTTATTAATTATATCCTCGTATTTAAACCATGAATGTGAATAAGCGGGTATCCCGGATAAGGAGTAGTAAAATATTGTAGTAGAAGAGCATGGAATAAGAATAACAAAGTTAAACTTAATCCGCTAAATAAATATGAACAACTATATATTATTGCCATTTAAAGAACGTCTTAGATAAATTTAAGATTGATTGAAAGCACCCAAATAGGCAAAAGTTCACTTTATTTATTACATTTTAACCACCGATATTCCCACAACCTGTCTAAATAGGAAATTATTTGATCCAAGACGAGTAGTTTGACCCGTTCTTGGCATGGTTACGCACCAACAAACTATATTAAATAAGGTTAGCTCAACATACGGGTACCAACTTTTGTTGTTGTTCCTCCTTGCATAATCCTGAGCTAGCATGGGAGAAATTATCCTCAGTAGACTTGGTTATAGGGCAAGTACAGTAGGAGAGGTGTTATCTGACAGCTAGGAAAAGCTACCACACATCAATTCGACAAACCAATTGATCTGCAAGACCATAATATGTTGATTTGTGTTTACTTATGGCGGTCAAAACATTCACACAAATAAAACAATTTGTTTTACTTGATTATTCAACTTTTTATAAAATTTAGACACAAAATTATGAAAAGAAAAAGCGTTTGAATGTTTCTTTTATGTGGAAGCGGCCTCTGTGATTCATTTAAAAAATTTATTTCCAAACGAGACCTTCTAAAATAACACACGCTCTTATAAAATCAAGATGGTGACCCAGCCAAAACAAGGGATGTTGATTACGCCATAAAAATAATCTTCTAGGTTGCGTTCATGTGCTGTTTACAAAACAGAATGTTTTATTTGAAATCATTATTTTGCATGGCTCTCTTTCTTTGAGTTATAAAAATAATTTATTTTAGTGCCGAGTAATAGCAAAATACGGGTGTGAATAAAATAATGTATAATTTATTACTTCATGTATTATAATAGCTTTTGTTTCCCCAACCAAGAAACAAAATATATAATAATTTTATTAATATATTATTTTGTACTTTAATAAGTTACGAGAACACCAACTATACAGTAATCCAAAGATACATATTTTTATAAGCTCGTTTGATAACACTTTATTGCTAATATAATATTAGTAAGAAAATAATGATTATTTATATATAGGTTGAAACCAGTCACTTTTAGTCAATGTTTGCAATAAAGAGCCTTCTGCTGTCAGATACCACAGCTCCGGTCGGGAATATCATATACATGTCAGGGAAAATTGTCTTGGCCATATCCAGCGCTGTCCGGTACACTAACCGTGCGACTAAGTTTAAAGAAATTACTACAATAGAGCTATTAGTAGTTTGGGGGACTCGCTAAGGAGAGGGGGAGGGGTGGAGATCTTATAAGCTAATGCGCGTCTGGTGATGCCTCGTTTAGCACGTGGAGGATTACTCTTATGTCAACTGTTCTATTTAGCTGAATCCAGTAGCATCTCTAGACCTCTTTATAGGGGAACTGAAGGCTTCCACCCTTATACCCCTTCTCACTCTAAGCCTCTTCTTTATCCTCCTGCCAAAGAAGGCTTAGGCCAACTGTCTAATTCTTTGTTTAAAATATCTAAAAACTTTTGACTTTTTGAAAATAAAAGGCAATTTTAAATTTTTTATTTTTGATAAAAAGGAAGGTGCTTTTAACAACTACAAGAGTACATTTATATTTCAATCCTTTACTCAAAGAGTGACCTTGAATATCAAAACCTAGCTACTCACCGGTGGCAATTACGATCAGATATTATTCGTTATAGTAAATTTAGAAAACTTAAGCATTTATAAATTATCCAATTACCGTAATATGGGTGCTTGTGACAATAATAATATGTTTGTGATCAAATTAACAATCTAATTTTAAGATACTTTATTTATTGAAAATCTTTCTCGCAAGTTGTCGTTCTAACTATATACATGTATGTCAGTTTGGAATTTTACAACTTGACCCGGGGGTTAGAGGGAGTTTTAGGCTCTTATACTTTTCTAAAAAAAACCTTAATCAATGTATAGTCGCAAGTTTGTCAGTCCTTCATTCGACCTGAGATTGGTTGACTCCTGAGATTTGAAGATAAATACGATCTGAACTACTTGTTATTTGTATAGTGAGAGATTGGTTGACTCCTGAGATTTGAAGATAAATACGATCTGAACTGCTTGTTATTTGTATAGTGGGAGATTGGTTGACTCCTGAGATTTGAAGATAAATACGGTCCGAACAGCTTGTTATTCATACAATGGGAGATTGTTTGACTCCTTTGACTTGATTAAAAATACAGCCCTTTGGAAATATCTAGTCTATATTCTTAGGTCAATGAATCCCTCGGTATACAAATAAAACATAGTTGAAGCCAAATGGGTGATTGGCTGACTTCCTCATATCGACATTTGTCATCTTTAGTTAGACTTAAAATGGTGACTGAAGTGAATTTGTATTTCCATTTATCATTATGTTTTCCAAATAGTCCAGGATTTTGTTTTCTGTTTCAACGATTGGATGTTACTGCTCTAGGTTAAGATATTTTATAAGTTTTGTAGTGAAAGCCCCTTGTAATTAGAAAGTACACTTTAAATAGTGTAAATAAAATATTAACTGATTGACAAAATAAAGAAGATTTTTTTTAAATACCGTGTCTTTCTACCTTTTCAGGCCACACTCATATGTACTAATTATATTTGTGATTTAGGGATGAGGATGGGTGAATTGAGAAGAAATGAAACCGAATTCACGTGGAGTAGGAATGTAAAATAATTTAGGAAAAACCACCCTCAGTACACCCAACCAGGATTTGAACCCCAATCTCCCTGTCATCGGTTTTCTAGTCTAACACAGGAGTGACACCTTTGACCACGCATCCACCAAATAAGGTAAGTAAATATTGCTTGGATAATGATCATATTTAGAGTAGTGCCTGCTATGTTTGTGATTATTACTATTAGAAAACTCATCACAAAGGTTATTGTGAATCTAATCTATGGAGTTGAGAGGAGGGGGATGTACTAAACTGGATATCATCTCTGAGGGAACTGCATGGTTTCTATTTGGAAACAGCTATGTCATTCATTCTCTTGTTTTCGTGTGATCAATCTCCCCTCAAATATAAGACAAGTTTCGCAACGCTGGTTAGTCAAGATTGCCAGTTGCTCCTTCTTACCGCAATAAACCACCCTCAAGCATAACTGAGAGCGAGGAGATTTGGCAACAGTCAACCGAGAGAGAGTGAAGATAAAGCTTTTCTCCATAAGACCTGCCCTCAAAAATGATATTGGGGGTAGGTAGGAGTGTGTTTTTATCATCCCTGGCTTCTTAAATACTTCCACTGGAATGACAATGTCTACATTATTATGCATGATTAAACTACTGCAAGCTGCGGATTACTGTAGGTCAGTTAAAAGTGCATCAGGGCCATATCTGGGGGTAACAGGGGGGGAGATAGAGGGGTGCCGCCATTCCCAGCTGCTGCCGTAAGGGGGTTGCCAGATGGACTGTGCGGCGAAATAATCTTCGGTACACAGAAAAAGAAGGATTTTAGATTTTTTGTTTGAATAATTTTTGAGCTCGATTTTGTACATTTTTGTATCACTATTTTATATCATATTTTTGTGTTCAACCCATAAATAATACCTTGATTGAAAACATTATTTTGTTTTTATTTTTCCAATTTCTAACCAAAAAATTCAAAATAAACATCGACAATAACTCAAATCCAAAACCACACACTTTTTTAATGCACAAGTCAAAGATGTTTGGTGAACAGCCACCTAGCCAAAGGTGGAGGGGCAGAGGGTGGGGGTCCATTTTGAGGTTTTCCCCCAATCATAGAAAATTTCTAACTAATACTCTGAGTGTATAATTTCCAAATATTTCTAGGATGATTGAACTATAGCATGGATATAGGACTATTCCGTTCTAGGCAAATGAACGTTTGGAAGAAGAATGGTAAGTGGTTCAGATCGATTAGAACGTGTAATAAGGCATCCGAAAGCTGTGTCTAGTTTTCCGGAGGCTCAAAGTTCTTCCATGTATATCTTAGAGTAGGATGGGAGTGTAGGGGACGTGAGAAAGGGCAAGCATTTTTGCAGTCTTTATACCAAAACATATATTTGGTCAAAATAAATCGAATATTACTCCAATAGAAACATAGTCTAGTTTACTTCACATGGGCATGTCAACAGTGGTTTAATATATGCCATGAGTATGTAAACATTTGAGGAAAAACTTTTTAAATGTAGAGACAACAATTTATCATTTAATTACAGGACACCCTTGACAAATATAAAGAACTTTTGATATCACCAGGTGAAGAAATTTAAATTCTATGTTTCCACTGGAGAATTATTTGGTTTACTTTGACAAAAGAAATATTTTGCTATAAAAACAAAAACACTAATCTTTTCCAAGTCCACTGCACTACTACGTTAAATGTTTTCTCACTCTGCCCCTATGTAAATGTGGCTACACTTGATCTAAAATCAATATTTCTCGTACCTTCTTTATAAGTGGGATAGTGGCTGGCTGTTAATACGCGGTTCACAATCCAAAGTATATATATAGGCTCTATAATAAATTACAGTGTAAAGAAACTCTCAATTGCATTCAAACGGAATAAGACCCCAGTTTTTTGACTCTAATAGTCCGCTGCACTATCCGTGCGTCCAACTCTGTGTTGATGTGTTCTTAAAGGGGCAAGTCAAGTCCCTTTATTATTAGCATTGACAAACTACTATTATGTCGTTCGTAATTTCCATGATAATGGGGATGGGTATTTAGTGTGTGTGGTAATTTACACAAGATGTTAGGAACCCATTTATATTGTCTGTCGCTTTTGTTAGCCCATCTACCCGTAAGGTCCATTTCCCTCAAACGTAGACCAAGGGATAATTCACTGCAGCTCCGACAAACCCAGGGGATGAGAGAGTGAAGAGGGATGGGAGAGGGTACTTACGTATTCTAGGTTGGTATACCTGCTGACATGGTTGACAAAAGCTAGTTAGAGGGCAGTGGACGTTGCCTAATGACTCACCATTAACACAACATTCGGAACCATCGCTATAAATCTAGAAGGGGTGAGACTCGGGTGTTGTGCAGAGGGGGAAGTGGTGGGTTTACAGGGCACAGGAAGTAGGTTGATTATTTTAACTAATGCCACGGGGTGGTGTTTGTTTTTAATCCAGAGTCAAAATGTTTGAAATGGAAACTCGAGTGTTACTTGGATATTTGTAACTTATTATTAGTCTGTTCACGTGATAATTGTTCATCAACTAATAAAAAAAACTTATACCCACAAGGGTATTAAGTAGGTCCACGGCTATTTAACTGACGATTTTGTTATGTAGTAGGCCTTAATGGCATTGGTTTGTTTTAGCATTTGTATAAAAATACAAATTGGTTGTGAAAATGTTATTTCGCCAGCTCATGTGTGACACCTAATAATTAGGTTTAATATGGTTTTCTAGACTTAAAGTAATAATTAGGTTTAACATTGTTTATTAGCCGTAAAAATTGTTGTATTTAATCTCAACAGAAATAAACTTAAATCTACTTATTTTGTTTGAAAAATCAAAACAATTTCCCCTAAAATCTATAATAAAAATCAAATAATATTATATTAGTAAAAAGAGTTTGTAGGTCACTCAACCATAACAACAACAAAAATTGGTTTATATTGTTTTGTATTTGCTAAAATCTAATTCAGCTAATGTATATAAGTGTTATTGATTTATCCATAGCAAAATAAACATTTTCTATTTCTCGTAAAGAGAAAGTATTGTGACCGTGAAAAATGTTGACCTTGATACTATGATTAATATTTATGTTCTATGTGCCCCCGAACCCAAAACAAAAAGCTATTAATGTTCTCTCTATACCTGGGCCTACAGCCGAAACCATTAAATGGATTTCTATCAAACTTTATACACATATTTTTTAAATACATATATAAACGTATGTTACAGGAGAGGTTGAAACTCAGCGAATGTCCACAGTGACTAGTCAGTTTCGACATTCACTGAAAAGGCTAGTGAAAGTTGATGATAAGCATGGGCAATCAACTTTCATTAGTGACTGCCGACCTTAACTTGTTCTTTCCAGCAGGGTCACCTCGAGCATAATTTTGAGCCAGAGCAAACCATAATTTAAGCGCCCCCTCCTCTTTAACGTCCTATAAACTTGAAACGAGCTCATTACAAGATGGATGGTTTTCTTATGTTTAACTGTATATGAATTAAATATATTTATATTTTAATAAAGTCAATTGATACAAATTTTAGATGTAAAATTGGGCAACAATGCACATTATCAATGCAAGCAAAGAGTATTTCACATTAATTCTGTCTTTAAAAAAAACTTTTGTCTTCAATTGTGCTTAGGCCAGATCACTGATGGCTGTTTTCGAAAATTCTAGAAATAATATTTTTATTTTTATTTAGATGCATGAACCTCAACTAATATTTTGGTCTAACAAAGGGGGTAGGCCCTACTTTCCCCCATGTCTATCACTACGCCATTGGTCTATTGCTAAGCCATGCATAAACATTTATCTTTTGCAGAAAGTAAAAAAATATTATAACATAATGTCAAAGCTAAAGCTTTTTAAAATGGTGTGATCGCAATCCTCTCTTGTGGGATTATCTAATTACCACCGCTATAAAATTCACATTGCCCTACCAGTCAATAATGTATGGCAGAAATCCTTCATGCTAGAGTTAAAGTCACAGCAACGTATATTACATCTATCTAGATAGCGTTCTGCTTGCTTATTACAGTTGGTAGGTTGTAAAAACCACAGTTCATTGGCCAGTGTTTAAGGGTTGAAAGAAATGGGGTGGGAGGTTTGTAGCCCCAAAAACATTGTGCAAGGTCATTAGTACCTTCGTAGCTGTTCTTGCTGTTTACAAGTGACCTTTCAAGATTATTATTTGTAGTTTTTTTAAGACGACATCGGTGGTGTGGAGTCCCCTAGAGACCGGTGCTCCGGGCAGGCGTCCGCCTCGCTCGTCCCTTGGGAAGGCTCCGCTGCCCAGTGAATATAGGAAAAAAATTGTTTAGCGTCAGAGATAAGCCACCCCCCAGGTTGTTAAAGAAAACAAGTTGGTTATTGTTTCCCGCCATTTCCCTTGTTTTCTAGCGCCAGAAATAAGGACAGCTCTCTCTCCCTCTCTCCCCAGGTTGTTCAAGAAAACAAGTTGATTATTGGTTCCCGCCATTTTACTTATTTTCATATCCAGTAGTGTAATTTAAAGGTGGTGAACTGTTTTGTGATTGGTTCCCCGGTTATGTTGTTTTTTAGTTTTCAGTAGTGTGGTTTAGAGACAGCGAACTGTTGTGATTAATGCTTTGTGTTGTGTGGTTTTTTAATGTTTTATTAATATTATATTAACAAACAATATGTCTAAATCTGCAAGGTTTTATGAGGAGCTTAAAGTTCAATGCGAACATTCTAAGTTAAACCTTGTCTCTCATTAAAGGTGAAATATGAATTCCTTATTAACAAGGTTAGAGGACTGAAAGGAAATCCAAACAATATTGGAAATATCTACATATTTTTAAAAAGGTAAGGTATGACGTCATAGAAGTAAATGGAATTACAAAATTAATATCTCCAGTCACTTAAAAATATAGTATTAAGTATTTTATCTATGACGGTGATCTGTTTGAAGATTTAAGTGGCTCTCATATTACTACTGGCCATGGAGGTATAGATTGTATGGTTAAACATTAGAAAACTAAATATCAAAATATCACTTATAAGGATTTATTATTAATTTATTTGCGTTTATGTGAGACTTGCTTGCAGAGTAAAAAAAAAAAGGATTTGTGGTAAGCCCAATGCTATTTCAAGATTTTAACTGTAGATGCCAAGTAGGTCTAATCGATTTTCAATCACAACCAGATAGAGACTACAAATTTGTGATGATATCAGGAATATCTGACGAAATTTATCGTACTTAGAGCACTCAAGTCAAAGACTGCTGAAGAGGTTTGTGATAACATTATAGATATGTTCATCTTGTTATGTTCTTCTACATTATTTCAAGCTGATAATGGCCGTTAAATTGTGGGTAAAATTATGAACTATTTAACTAATCTGCGGCCTAATTTTAAAATTTTTCATAGTAAACCCAGACATAATCAGAGCAAAGGTAGCTTCGAGCGGGCAAATCAAGACGTGAAAAGTATGCTTATTACTTGGATGCAGGATCACAGAACTTCTGGCCGTAGCCATGCTCTGAAATTCGTTTAATTAATGAAAAACAGTGCGTTTAAACGGGGGAGCGATTTTTTGTTTTCCCCCCAAAGATGGTTTTGGATTCATCAAACATATCAAACCGGTGCTTTAAACTAATGTGGAATCTGAAAAAAAATTTTCAATCTGTAATTGGATACTTTAAATTTTTATTTGTACTTAATAAAAAACCCTAAAAAAACTCATCAAAAAGTGATGAGAGTGCAAACCCAGAATGGAACCAAATGACAGCTTGCGGGTAGGGCAGAACAAAAAAGGGGTTTATACACTAGAAAAGGGGCGATTATATTTAACAGACTTTAGACAATCAATTAAACAAAATGAAGAAAGGAAGGTAAGAAGCTTTTCAAGTGCTTAAAAGATAAATGATAAAACTTTCATCAGACGGGGCTTATGTAAAAATTGGGGCAATTTTTCTAAAAATCGAATGCTTCTAGAAAATATTTTGGGGCCTTTATAAAAATCGTAGCTTGAGTTTAGGGGGCACACAACCATTGAAATATATCTTACATTTGTGTGTATGGGGGGTTTTCCCACGGGTCGTACTGACTGAAAAGGGCTATCCACAACTTAAAATATTTTAAAAAGGAATTTACTTAATTGGGGGTCGTAACCCCCAGGGGAGGAAAACTTTACATATAAAAAATTCTTCTTATAACATTTAATTGGGGAAAAAACCCTCATAAAAAAAAAAAATGTGGGTAGAATGTACTTTTAAAATTTTTTTAAAAAAAAAAGAAAAGCAAAACAATTCTAGATAGTAGGTTTTTGCAAGCTATTTGTTTTTCCATGGTACGCAAAATAACACATTTCAAGACATTGGTTGCTGTAAAATTTTGGGTTTATTCTGATCTCTCGACAAAATTTTGGTCAAAATAAAGGAAAAAAAGTAAAAAAGGTCATCCCCCCCCATACTTTTTATTTGGGTTTGAAATTTAAAAACGTTTTTAAAAAATTTTAAAAAAAGCCTCTAATATATTTTTTTTCCCCACCACTCATAAATATCTATTTTAAAGTCAGGGAATCACATGACATCATTACATTAATGTTTAAAAAATTTTCATAATTTTCATTTCCCTTCTGTTAAATTATTTGGGACAAAGATGATCTAAAAATCACATTAATTGATTTATAAAACTAACAGTGGGACAATTGATACTGGGTTTTTAAATTCGTATTTCATTATCTATTGCAAGAAATTTTGGGAAAATTTCAAAGACATTTCTTTAAATTTTTTTTTGATTTCTCCTTTACTTTTTATGTCACACCAAAAAAAATTTGCTTTTTCCCGTTTTTTTTCTGTTTTCCCTGTACAGTCCAAATTTTTCCCCGAAAGATAGCAGTCTTTAAAACTTTGGGGGGGCAACATACTGTATCTCCCGTGCATATAGATAAATTTTTTTTTGGGACGGTTCTAAAATTGTAAGGTTATGACACGATGGTAAACTTTTAACCAGAAAAAAAGAACATTAAATTTTTTTAAGTGGCTGTGAAACCCTAAATTTGTGCAGAGAAAGAGGGGATAGCAATTTATTTTTTAAAGGGAACTCTACTTATTATTTGGGGGAGGGAAAAAGTATACTTTTTATTTACCTTCAATTTTTTTTGGGTTTTGAACTTAC
>JBCFYV010000012.1:30115061-30125312 GCA_039000515.1 Timema cristinae | reverse complement strand
GGTTTAAAATATACACCTTTGTCTGATTTCTCGCAGGGACATTTTTATAAGAGTTACAATAAGGTAACCTCAGCGATTCCAGTTATTTCCTACAAACACGTATCTCTACTGTAGCGCTTGTTGGTTGAATGTACCACTAACATCGGGTTTTCTGTGTAGCAGATATACTTCAAATTCATATTCGTAATCTTTACAAATACAGCCTTCAATGATCATAAAGCTTTACCTAAAACATTTCCTCTCCAAGTATTTGGTGTGCTCAGATGTACTTTTATATGATTAAGGTAAGTATTTTTTTTAACATTTTCCCTCCATACAAATGTATTGTTTATTTTTAAAATTGTTTTTATTCATTTCTTGGTATCATTTTTCCTAAATCTTGTTTAGCAGTTTTCAACATTAGGGAGATTTCCTTTGATGTTATAAATTCCTTTTTTCCATAGTCAATGTTTTATTACCATCCAAATATTTTAAAATGAAAATTTTTCTATATATTTTTCATTCAAAATCCTAGTCATCCTCTAATATTTTCTCTCCCTCGTATTACTTTTTTATTCATCTATCTCTTATCGCCACTTATAATCGGGGAAAAGACATTCCGCTGGTCAGCGGATTCCTTTTTTCCGCTGTCACAAAATTATACTTTCGAAGAGAACGCAAGAATTTCCGATTAAACTTACCCTCGGATCGTTTTAAGTTGAAACATCTGGCCTCCCTCCCACATTATTTTCAACGATCCAGTCACATGATATCTGCTACATTCTGTCAGAACAACCACGAAATAAATTTTATTTTTATAAATGCTATTGCGGAATTCAACATATTTCATATCTTTCAGATGTACCAAATATGTGTTGGTTGGACTTGTCAAATTGGTCTTAAAATAAATGTCATTGCTTTTATTTGATTTTCTAATAGAAACACGAATAAAATTTAACTAGACTTACAACCGAATCACAATAATAAATTTGCAAACAAATACCAAATAATGTCTATTTTTTATATTACTTGAATTTTCCAATTTTAGAAAATATTAATATTTTGACAACTTTTATCATTCTAACATACCGTTACATCACTTTACAGCTAAAAATTTAATCTTATATTGTATATACGTAACTACCGAATAAGTATTACTTGAATTTAATAGAATCCATTTAAATAAATATTTAAGCTTGATTTTAGTAACAGTCCGACACCTTAGCTTAGTCAGTAGCGTGTTTTTCTAATGAGCAAAAGCTCCTGGGTTAGATTCCCGACATGGCTGAAACCCGTATAATTTGTGAAATCTGGCTTTCCCCTTTCACGGTGATAAGTTAACGGTCAGGAGCTAGATGTTGTGTCTGTTCTAGATTTAAGATAGCTTTAAGTCGTGCTCTGATATAATCAGTACTCTCAGAAAGTGCAAGATAAATAACTCAAATAAATTAAAATATAAAAAGGATTTAAATATCTAAATTATGTTAACACATAGATTTAATAGCTTAATTCCAAAAATTATATCCACACCTCGTGGGTCAGCAAATCCTAAATATAGCGTGAGGTTAGATTATTATCTATTAAACATCCGACTGTATGCTCGCGAGCAAAATTTTGGGCTAATTTGTTCTGGTTTGCCATTTACAGAGAGGTCAGGGCTCAAATACTGGTAAGGTATAATGGAAGGTTTTTTTCATGAACGGTTTAAAATTCTATGACCATGTGAATATGGATATATTTTCAATAAATAGTAGCCACCTAATCTCTCCCCTATTAACAAAATCAAATGCAGATACCATACTCTGCAAATTAAACGCTGTTTACAAAGAGCATCTAAGAAATAAAACTAAATTGATCAAGAGGTGCTTCTATTTAGTTTTGATAGCTTTACAGATATTAAAAGAGTTAAATGTATTGATTAATTCTCAAAACAAATGTACCCTTCTTCAAAACAACTTTAAACACAAGACTCTCTTAGCACTTAGCATTCACATTATATATATATATATATATATTTAAAAACAATCAAGGGTGGATTCCAAACTTAACAACTGCATATATGTTAATTATAACAATTATTATTATTATTAATTATTATTATTATTATACTACTAATCCCGCGTCTTTCTACCCGTTTGGTATGCTAATGGGCTATGAATGGGGAAGGTTGAATATATAGAAATGAGCCCGCATTTTCGTGGAGAAACAGGAGGAAACTCTTTAGGAAAAACCACCCCAGTTCACTAGATTAAAACCTCATTATCCTCGTCCTCAGCAGTCTAGCTCAACACGAACTAGCGCGTTAGCTAACTGTGCCACAAAGGAGGGTAACTGCATAAATAGAGTACGGATTTTCTAAGGAGTTGGACCCACTCTATATTTGTTTGCCAACGACGAGATGTCCTTGTTAGAATCCCAGCCTGGTGCAATAAAGCGTGTTTTTCCAATTAATTTTCTTCATCCGCTCTTCACACGAATGCGCTAATTCCCACTCCCGCATTTAATATAAAGTGGTTAAAACACCTTTTATCAATTTTTATTGCTACGTTTAGCACTATAGATATTCACATATTAAAAAAATATTTGATGTGTTTAACGTGCACTTTTTGAGCCAACTGATTAAACAGTATACGGCATACAAACTAGCTTAAATTTAGAACAGACAAAACACCTAGTCCCCAGATGTGAATTCATCACCGTGAAAACTAAACCTAACATGTCACTAATAATATATTTTTCGGCCAAGCCAGGAATCAAACCTGGGAACCTTAAATCAGTAGACAGACAATTATCGATTAAACTAACGTGTCATAATTCATGACTTAATACAAGGGGTGTCAACGGAGAGTGTTCTATGGAAATCACAGTGACAAATTAGTGTAATAAGACACATCACGCTTTTTATTACAATTTAACCCCCATATCTTCCCTCCTACTGTCCAACTCCATGTATGCATGTGAACATTAAGTCCCTCCACCTGTGCCTTGTAACTTTTCACAACAAGAGTGAATGTCGTTATTTCATCGGGAAGCTTTTGTGACACTAAAGAAGGAATAAGATCTCTGTAGCGTGTCAGAATCCAAATTCCTCTTTGTACGTTTATTAACAGTGAAAACATGAACAATAATACTATTTTTTCAACATTATAATTTAAGTATAAGATGTGTGCTACGTGACACTGTGGTGTAGGCCTCCCCCCATATAAAACCATGCATACTTTATATAGATCAACCCTCTCCTCTCCCCCAACAGAGTTACATGGTTTATTGGTGATCCCTAAGCCTCACCTAGTGTGCCTATACCAGATTAAAGCTTTATCCTTCCGTTCATCGTTAATCCAGACTATATTGATTATTTATTGTTTTTACTTGATTATATTATTTAAGACCGGTTTGTTACATGTTTTTCAATTGTCACATGTTATAAGTAACTATATATGTACACATAAAACATTAAGGAATTAATATGATTTAAAGTAAATTACTGTAATAAGCTATGTAGTTTTCTTCTAATAATTATACTGCCTATACATTTTAAATTAAAATATAATTGTTCTTAGAGTAAAGAGAGAAAGACTCCAGTCTCCAGCATTGGCAGCTTGGCCAATATTTAACGAAGTTGAAACACGTATGTCCTGGTGTGTCGGTGCCCCCCCAGTTACCTTTATGTAGTATCGACACGGATAACGAGGTATTCTGGCCACCAAGGCAGTCTCCGGAACAGGGTAGTAAGAACAGTGCAAGCGTGATAAGGGTAAGACTGAGCAACGGTTGACTAGGGTATACTTGCTGTAATGTTCCAACACCAATTGGTACAGCATCACTACCATAAGCAGAGAATATGTTATGGGTGTGGGTACAATAGAGGCTAGTAGCCTCGTATACTCTAAACTAACTACAAAAAGAATTTATACAATATTAGCCTCGGATGACCAAAGCTATGATTGGCAGCTGAGGTTAAAACTGAAGGGCCCATTTGTTGACAAGTTGGAGAGAACATGGACTGTTGGAACATGGTATTTGATAGCAGTGGGTGGTAAAGAAAAATAAATGTTAGAGGAAACGATTGGAAGAAAAATGATATTCAGTTTTTATGTGAAACCAATTGAAAAAGAGAAATATGTTTTGCTGACGAGTGATGGTAGCCGGTCACTGTGGTAAGTTGTGGATGAATCGTTATGGGAAGTCAGGGAGTACGTTTAATCCTTCCAACAGCTAAGCTCTTTTTGAGAAGGTATGAGTTGGCGTAATCTAGAATTATAGGGGTACGTGTGAAAATAGGCATTCGTAGAATTATGTTGATTGCTGGTTATACTCCTGTGGATGGCGAAGACGGGAATGTGAGAATAGCGCTTTGGATTAAGCTCAAATTATATCTGGGAATCATATGGTCCTGGTGAAAGAATTATCACGTTAGGAGTTATTAATGGAAGGGTGAGTACCCAGAGACATAATTCAGAGAGATTGCTAAGGAAATATGGTGATAACAGGGTGAACGAAATGCTAAATAGTTTATTTGTGTCGAACACATGGTTTAAGCACAAATATATTCAATTGTATACGTATGAACATAATACGATCTTAGTAGTTGTTGAGGTAGGACTTATATGAGAAAGTAGTGCAAGAGAATTAAGAAAGTAAGAGTGAAAGTGGAACAGTTGCATAATAAATGTGTGAGAACGCAAGATGAAATATCGCGAGTGAAAAATTAACTTTTCAAGAGCGTAAAATATGGAATGTAGAAATAAATGCTAATTATATAAAAGTTCTTGGAGCAGATAAAAGAGGATATAGCTGAGTGTGTAAAAGATGTGTGTGGATCTGCAGTGGTGGAAAACTTAAAAATATATGCGTATTGTAATAACAAGTGAAAGAAGCCGTGAGAGAAAATAAAGACGTATTAACCGGAATGATTGCTGTGAGAGTGAAACAGAACGTAAATTGTTGTGGGACTTATACAAATAGAAATATATCGTTCCAAATAAAATAGTAGAGGAGAGTAAAGAACAAATTAAATTAAAAGAAGTAGAAAGAGTGTAGTATTTTGATCAATTGTATGGCAAAAACCTATATAAAGTAGCAGAAAATAGGGAACATTTCATGAACATGAAATAATAAAATAAGCTGAATTGTTAAAAGCTATGAAAGTGTTAGGGAATGCAGGACTTCATGCATAGATGGGATCACAAGGGGAACGCTTTAGTGTGGGGGCATGGTATTGCTTGTTAGATTGTGTGAGTTGTTCAATGAGTGTACTGGGATCTCGAATGTTCCTATTGACTCGATGAATGCTGTCGTTGTTCCATTGTGAAAAGGTAAAGGCAGAATGTGTGAAAGTAAGAATTTTAGGTCATTTAATTTGTTAAATCATCCATCCAAAGTTTTTGGGTGAGTTTTAATTGAGAGGATACGTGAAAAAACTGCTGACAAGATTTGGGGTGTGCAATATGGTTTCACGACGGTAGAGGTTGGATGGACCAGATATTTGGATTGCAGCATGTCTGTGAGAAGTATATCAGTAAAGAAGAAAATTTATTGTGCTTTTGTCGTTTGGAAAATGTGTACGATCGAGTTAAGAGGAGTGTGTTATGGACTGATCTTAGAGACTATGGTGTGGAGCCATGGTTTGTAAATGTAATTTGGTGGTATATGGGTGAATTTATCTCGAAGAGTAGTTGGATGTATTTGGACGATTGAAAAGTGTGAGGTGGTATTGAAATAGGCAAAGATGGCCAAATATAAAAAATGTGTTAATGCCAACGTTGTTTTGTGGATGTGAAGTGTGGGTTTGTCTGGATAATATTAAAAGCAAGGTGAATGTAGTTGGAATGAGATATCTAATGTGGAAAAAATCGTAGTGATAGTGTCAGTAATGTATGGGTATTGAAGTAGTGTAGTTTGAATAGGAATAAAATAGATCAATGTGAAAGAAGGGTAATACGTTGATCTGGGAATATTGAGAGGGTGAATGTAGATCTAGTGACGAAATAACTATTTGAAGTAAGAGTGTGTGGATCAAAAGGACGTGGTAGACCATCTAAGACGTGGATAAATTTGGGAGACGAGTGTGTTAAAAATAAACAATTATAGTGTTAAGAATAAAAGAGCATCCATGAATCGTTGTATCGAAGTTGTTGAAGCTGAGAGAGTTAGTGAGGCTGACTTACGTACAGAATTCTTTTTTTAGCTACATGCACAGTATCTTGCATACTCCGTAAAGGAACGACGTTATTAGGTGTATATGTTTATATCATAACAGGTGTAAATAACAAAGTAAAACTAGACCGAGATTCATACGTTTTAGAACGCGTGACCAAAGTTTCGGGTATCTCTTTCGTCAAACCCACATATAAATAAACCATAAAGAATATTAAATGTAGGTGGAAGGGTTATTATCGATTTAAATTTGCTCTGAATATGGTCCTATACGCAAACTCTTCTAATTGTGTGTCGTCGCTTGAAAAAACATTATTTAAAAAATAATTTTATTAGCTTTTAAATTAATTTAATAAGATATATAAAATGCATGAATATTATTGAGGGGGTGGTGAGGGAGTACACTTTTTTTTTTCAGCCAAGGGAGGACTCGCCTCCCCTTGATAAGGCCTTTCTGATTTATTTTTTACTGAGAACAGATCCCACGTTCAGCCCAGCAGAAGTAAATAGAAGCTGGCAAAATCTAGCGAGACACGAAACATTCTCTTACGCCTTCCTCTCCCATCATTCCTTTTTACTTCTGAAACTGAGTCTCCCCACCTTCTCCCTCTTGGAGGTCTCCAGTTTGACACCAGCACATGTAATATTCAACGTCACTTCTGGATTAAATTTTTAGACTTCCCTCTTCACGAATAATTCACTGATCGAATCGGTGCACGTTCTCGTCTTTATACAAAATGTATTTATTCATAGTGTCGATAAGGTTTTACTTCTTCTTTAATAAACAAATATACTATTTTCTTTTTCCGTGTGTTCTCGATACATAAAACACATCTTAGTTGTACATCACATCATTATGAGATATCTACCGGCATCCTGAACTTCAGAAACCTTTTGTTATTTAAAATACAATTTTGTATTTCAAAATAAGATTCACCCCAAAATGAAGTTAAAAGGTATTCATGAGTGGAATATTTTGAATATGGATACAACGAATTTGGTGAAATATGGGGAGTGTTTGACCTCTTAAATAACGCTGTTTACTTGGTTTTTGGGTAAAAACTTGTTAAAAGAATGCTTACAAAGGAGCTAAATTCAGAAATTTGAAATACTTTGAAAATGACTTTTAGTTTTATTTAAAATGTATACATGGGGAGTGCTTGACATTAAAACTACTGGTTTATGGATGGAAATGCCCTTAAAGATAATATATTTATATCTGTATGTAGATATTTTTTAATGGCTCTAATGATTGGCTTAATATGAGTATTTATTATGTTTTTACATTATATTAATATATATATTATATATGTATGTACACCTGTTTCTCTTAACAAATTATTTTTACAGTAGTTTACTGATGTCTGATTTTGGTGGATTTTTTCTAAAAGTTCTCTGATTGGAGAATTATTTTACATGATCAATACAAATTATGTGCGTTTTTTTATAGAATAAATTAGTTTAAGGGTAGCTTACTTATGATGAATATTAGAAATTTTTAAGTTTTTGAAATTAATCTCTACAATTGTGTTCAAAACCTGTTAATAAATTACTTTATTTCATTGAGACAAATCTATATTTCTAACTATTTACTATGATATCAAAACTGTCATATTTCACGTTAAACGTGGTTGAAAATGAAGTAATAAATAAATATTATTAACATTTATATCCATGCAATAAATATGAAATTTTAGGTTTTTAATTTAATAGAGCTATTTTGATACCATTTGTTGTTAAATATATTTTTAAATAACAAACATTTTTTTAAATAATTGGTAATTTCTGGATGTTTGCAATCCCTTTCATCTTTCAGCTAGGTGACCCCTTAAGGTTGTTGCACGCATTCATAGTTTAATTGAGTTTTTAATTACTTTTGTTTTTGTTTGTAATGTTTCGAAGTTTTAGTGCCGTTTTCCTTAGATAAAGTTCTGTTTAGATTAACCACTGTTTAGATAACTAAAGTTATTGTTATTTAGTTTAGTTCGTATATGTATTTTAAATTTTGGTGTTTTTAAATGATTTAGGTTTATTGTTCTATTGATCTTTACGTTTAGCAGTTAATTTGTAGTAGGCTAGTTTACGTTTTGTATAAAAGGACACATTCTAAAAGTAATGCTTCAGCTGCTCTAAACAAATAAAAAAATATACCAGCCAATATTGGCCTGTAGTAGCTTTCTCTGCATTCTGATTCTCAGTTATTATTCTCGTTTTTTGAGGGGTTTTTCTTTTCGTTTATTCTAAGATTTTTTTACTAATGAAGGTGCGTTAAAAAAAGTATTTTACTTCACGTTTTAATTTTCATCTGGGCTATCTGTATATTTACAATAAAGTGTAGGTCCTTGGAAAAATAATTTATATGGGTGAACCCGCATTTCCATGGAGGAAATGTGGATAGCATTGGAAAAAACCAGCCTAGTGCATTCGTCCAAGATTTGAGCCCAGACCTCCTCAAACCAAACAGCAAAGACAAGTCTTACACTTTTATTAGCGTGCCCAACGGTGTGGTTAGAGATGGTAAAGTTAGTTTTTTTTAAGAAATCTAATCCCATTCACGTAGAGAGAGGATGAAAAAGCTAAAGTGATATATCACATGGTAAAAACTACACCTAATACGTATCTTCCTGAGGTGAAACCTAAACCTCTTAATCACAGCAAATTTTATAGATCCCAAAATTAATGCCTAATACTTCGTGACTCCCAGTATGGCATGGTTTGGTATGGTATAAATCCCTTCACTTATTACCTCTTTACAACCCACTCTTAAAAAGTAGTGAGCAGACATCGTATTTACTGTTGTAAGTAAATGTATATTTACTTAAAAAAAATGGAAGTGATATGATTTATTTATGTTATTATTTAAGTTGTTAGAATTGGGTATTACAAGAAAGGTTGGGAATGTACCTCACATAACCTTTTGACCTCATTTGGAAAACTCTTGATTCAAAATTAGCTTATATATGAAAGACATCAACCACATGTATCGATTTTACGATTAGTTTCATAGTATATATCTATTTTTCAGATGGATATCGGTGAAATTTTGATTATTATTCTGTTCTTGTCTCTCCTAGAATTGCACACGACCCTACTCTCATGACGAGGGCTAAGGTTACCCCCATTCTGCCCTTAACGAGAGTAGCTGCCCTTTATTACAATCTCACATTACGCAGCTCAGGGCTGACCCAAGTCAAGGATATAAAAAGAGGTAGCCTTTCTCATCTTGGTAATAATAGACCTGGGCTTTACGTTTTGACGTCATCGTTATGAGAAAACAAAAATAGCTCACCCAAGATGGCTACAAGTATAAAGACCAGACCAAAGGGTTGAATGGAGGTAATGCCACCCAATTTGTGAAACTTGGTCTCTTAGCTTACATGACGAGAATAAATGTATGTGTTCAAAAACAAAGTACTCAGGAAAATATTTGGTCAAATGTTGGATGAAGATAATATAGTTTGTAATGGGCTGCATAGTGATGAGTTACGTACCCTGTACCGAGTGTACCCTTCATCGGACTGTGTTAGGGTTAACACATTTAGTAGATTACGTTGGGTGGAGTATGCAGCATGAATGGAAGAATCTAGAAAATTTTTCAAGGTATTGATTGGCAAACTTAATGGTAATGGACTATTGGTAAGACATAGATGCAGATGAGATGATAACATTAGAATATACCTGAAATAGACAGGGTATAATGAGGTGGGCTGAAAATAACTAGCTCAAGATAGAGATAGGCA
Organism: Timema cristinae; assembly: GCA_039000515.1. Taxonomy (NCBI): domain Eukaryota; kingdom Metazoa; phylum Arthropoda; class Insecta; order Phasmatodea; family Timematidae; genus Timema; species Timema cristinae. Next base: position 30,115,437 of record JBCFYV010000012.1, on the reverse strand, counting down.
GTGTGCCTTTATAGGTGCAGCAGTGAAAATTCGAGCTCCTAGTGCCAAAGATTTCTTACCACTTAACTTTAAGAGGATTGTTTAAAAATAGATGGACATTGACACTCAAAATCACAAATTTAGCTTGGAGCCAAAATTGAACACAGGGCTTTATTAAAAATTATGTTCACAATTTATACAAATAAGCTCTAAGTGTCTCAAAGTGTTTATTTAAAATTTTATGAAAAATTGCAATGAAACCAATGTTGTCTTGGGAGCCGCAGTTTATTTACCTCTATCATAGAAGTGTTTCTTAAATTTCGATGTACCTTATGAATAAACGTCAAGGGTTGATAAGATGGCTAAGTGTGCGACTAGCCCAAATAGCGAAATGAAC
>JBCFYV010000012.1:30094529-30114961 GCA_039000515.1 Timema cristinae | reverse complement strand
TATTATAATTAGACAGTTAATCATTGAAATATTACTTTGATCTGTTAAAATAATAGTTATTTATCATTTCAGCAAAACTTTTCAATACCTCAATAGTGTCATTCACTAATCTTTCTGACAAGAATAGTCAAGGTATGATTTATGGAGGTCCAATATCAACCTATAAGATAATCACTCCCACTATATAAACCGAGTAAATATTTATTTTTGGTAGCTAGACACCAAAATGACATCTGTTACCATAGTTAACCTTTTAGCTGCATTAGCAGCACTACAGTGTGTCTTGGCATTGCCTTTGGAAAAGCCTTTACAAGCTGAATATGCTCAAGTAGAAGATCTGAGTGAACTGGGTGACCTCAAGACAACAGACTTAGGTGAGTCACTTCATTTAATACTCAACATAAATACCTATTTAAATGCTAAAGAAATATTTTTCATATAATTTTTATTTTGCTATCTTAAATTGAATACCTTAAGAATTATAAATCGTGTAAACTCATCTTTTGATAAAGAAACTAGTTGGAGGAATATTTCGTTAACTTCCCCTGTAAAACGGGGGTAAGTTACGTTGACCCGCTGAGCATTGTTATTAAATACTTTATATTATATTTGTAGCTGATGAAATATTATTGGGTGAGCCACGTATATAAATCTACATTATCCTTTTCTATTTATTAAGAGAATGACAGAATGAGAGCTTCAAAACTATTAAAATAATCCTCAATCTAATACATTCCGTTGTTTGTCTATTCAAAACTGCGACATTAAGCGTAAAACAACGACCAAAATTAGATAAATATATCTCTAAGTATATTTGTTTAGCATCCAAACTATAATTCTTTATTTAATCCATAAGGGCATGTTGAGGACTTTAAACTAATATCTATTTTGACGCTATCCGTATTTTAAAATAAAAACCCATTTCTTAAATAATTTGGGATATCTGAACGTCTGTAATACGTTTTAATAATTCAATAGGTGAATCCCCTAATTTAAATAAAAAAATATATTTATTCCTTAAACATTTTATCACACTTACCCAAACTTGAAGATGTTCTTGATTTGAACCAATCTTAAGCATTAAAACATAAAATAAGGAGAGAAAATTGTTTTTACTCTGTAAACTGATTAGTCCAGTAAAACCAATATATCTGGTGTAGCTCTTTAATCTCTTATGCCTAACTACACCACCTTTGTATTAAGCTAATATATTTTTAGCTATTAAATAATCAACACTCAGTAAATTTATTTGAGCTTGCGCATGCATAAGATGGAAGTTGAATATTCAATCAGAGATAAAAGAACTGTAGCTACAGTCTAGCTGCAATTAAGTCTAGTCATAGGTTAAGTATAATCTAATATAGTTACAAATGCTATTAAAATGCTAAAACATTCCAATTTTTTTTGTAATGTTATGGCTAAAAGTTATTTGAGATTGATAAGATTGTCTGTAAATTCAAACAAATCATTTTTAATCAGTTCATAATTACCCTTTTACTATTTTATAAGAGCTATTATTTTTTTCAACTGAAGGAGAGCGGAAAAACTATATTTCACATCCACTCAATCTGAGATCAAGGTTAAGAATGCCAACCAAGAGTTTAAACAAAAGGTGACAGAAAAGAATACGTACAGTCACCAGCTCACAGAATAGAGCACCACACGGCTTTATTAACCTCGCATGTGGAATGTGGAAAAAATGATAACCAAGAGTACAAATAAATAAGGAGACAATAAGGAATATATAAGGTCACCAGCCCATCAACTGTAACGCTGAGGTATGTCCATGATACCTAAACCACTTCGTGTGTGCATTTCAGAGGCCTTCTTAAAAGAGGTGCAAAATCCTTGGGAACGCAGTGGCAAGTTTGAAGGAGACATCGTCCTTGACGCCGGTCAGAGAAATGGACTTATCAACCCCAACTTACATTGGCACAAGGTCAACGGATTTGTGGACCTACCCTATGAGATTGTTTCTAATCAATTCAGTGAGTATTCTAATGTAAACATTCAATAAGCTAATATGATACTAAGGATTATTTAGATAATATCATAGGCATAACGAATAGAAACAGATGGTGGGTAAATGTGGTAAGCAATTTCAAATGAAACTTAAAAAGAAACTCAACAATAGATTAAGGGCGTAATGTTAACAATGTCAACAAATAAACGTGTAGTGACCATCCAACGTGACATTGGAAACTTTATCCCCTGTGGGCGAGAGGTTTAATAAAACTGTATAAACAATTTCAGCTGCTGACCAAATAGCAGCAATCCATCGAGGTATCGAAGAATTTCATCAGAGGACTTGTATCAGATTAAGACCCAGGACAGCTTCTGACAGAGATTATGTCAGAGTTCAGGGACTCAACAGCGGGTGCTGGTCTATGGTCGGCCGCAGAGGAAGGGTGAGTATCTTCTGTTTGAGGGATGTAGCTCAGTCGCGCCACTATTATTACTATTATAAACAGGACCATAATGAAGCTAAAGGCTCTAATGTTTTTAGTGTTACGGGCTTGCTCTAACAATTATAGGAATATCTACAAATATTTATGTCCAGATTTTGGTTGTAGAATTCAAGTGAAACTTAATATGAATTATGCTGAATACACGTTAATCATAGTCAATAGGTATTAATTGTTTCTAGACTTGACAGAATACCTACTATTTTCTAAATAATTTTAACATTCACGTTATGGACCTCTGGACCATTGTTAATCACATTACTTACAAACAATCTTAGCTATAGAACAGACACAACACTTAGTCTGCCTTTCATCAATTCTTCACTATGAACGTGGGAGATCTTATTTCCCGAATTATACATTTTTCATCCATTTGTAAACTATTATTATTATTATTGTTATTATTATTTAGCACCGCGTCTTACTACCCGTTCGGGTTATACGCTTTAAGTACTAATTACGCTAATGTAATGGGAATTGGGAAGGTTGAATTAGAGGAAGTGAACCCGTATTTGCGTGGAGGAAGAGTGGAAAACCATTTAGGAAAAACCACCCCCAGTTCACCCGTCCTCGGCGGTCGAGCTCAACCCGACTAGTGCGTTAGCCAACTACGTCACCGAGGCGGGTATTTGTAAACTAATAGCATTTTAGGAGATAAACATAAATTGTAAATAAATAAATTAATATTAATGGAGATGAACCAAATTAATCTCACAGTGTAATAAATGATGACTCAAACATTTTTAAAAAATAATAAATATTTACTAATAACTCAAATTTCAATAATTTTAAATGCTATGTTATGACTTGTAATTGACCCAAAATATAATTTTATGAAACCTTTAAATTTTATTTCTAGTTATTTTTTTTTTTAGTAGAGTGATATGATTAATATTGTTTGTAATATTTTTTTTATCATCGCTTACTTAAAAATGTTCTAAAATAATGATATTGAAAACACCATTTACTTTTGACACATCCAATGGAATATAAGAGATGTTAAAAAGGGTTATTTGGCAAAACGATACAAATAATTTGTGCAATTTATCACCTTTGTACTAATCAATCATTGTTTCCTTTCACCAAGATGATACAATATGGGGCAAAAAATAAATATCATAGCCTTTATATCTATTCAAAGAAAAAACTTTCTATAAAAAGAGTAACTGCACTAAATACGTTTTTCTATGACTAAATATTGAAGAAAAAAAATTACAAAATAAGAGTTTTGAATTTGGTACTATACATTTACATGCATTTTTAAATGGTTTTACAGGCTGAGTGTTATCGGATTAACATAAAATATAGAAATAAAGTGGCTATTTAAAAAAATTCTCTTGCATAAACATCTAGTGAAGTTATGGAAAATATCACAATAAAATTATCAAGTGGAAAAATATCTTTCTGTGAACCTGGACGCGATTTGAAACTGAACCTTTCCGTTATTTAACGATGATCTTTCAACAATACGAATCTAACGCCTTAGACCACGTGGTCACCTTAGAGCATTTTATGTGTTTTCACTTATTTTTGTTCTCGTCTTCAATGATGTAATTTTTTTTTGCGATTTCATCTGAGTGAGTAAACAACCAAAAAGAATAGTGACACTTTATTATAGATAATTTATGAACAATGTTCTCCCAGGCTCCCATGATTTTCTCAATATAAGACTTCCTGGGTTTTCAGAAGAAATTCTCATTTTTGTAGTCACCTTAAAGATCATTATTAATAAGCTAAAATTATATTTTTCACAAAAGTAACTATTTTATGATCTTGTAGTTGTTGTTTAGAACAAGATGATTGGTAAATGCGGTCATGTTGCAAACCAACAGGAGAGAGGGTAATAAATATTTTCTCATCTGCGTGTTAATTTTTAAGTTCACCCTTTTATCGATACAAAGGCCTACTATTTCAAGTTTGCAATAAAAAAATCCATGTCTCAACTTCAATTTATAAAAGATTTTTTGAAAAGTTTAATGTGTTTTTACAGTTTCTACAGAAACGAAATTATTGTTTTTACCTGGCTTTCTATATGCGCCAGAAAACTTGGGTCAGCGTTAACGTAAAGGATTGTTATTCTAGTAGCTTAATTTTACATCCCCAATGGTTCCTTCTTCTTTTAAGCCTAATTCTGTTGCTTAATCTTAAGATTAAACCCCCTTAGTCTCGTATAATAAGATAGTTTAATTTGCTTGAAGCCAGCCACTAAAGGACCCACAGACACACCAACAAGCCGATAAATTGTATGGTGTGTAGTCTTGTTGTGCGATCAAAAATATATTTTTTTCCATGTGCGTCGGTTTGTCCGTACAAACCACCCAATCACCAACTTCCCCACTTCATCGCCCGACAAGTTGTGTCTGTGGTGTTGGACCAACCGACCATCCTGGTGATAGTCAGTCACCGCTTTGCAAGCATTTAGGAGGGTAGAGACACAGCGCGTTCTTTTGTTAATAATGCATGAACACGTTTTTTTTTTTCTAACAACCAATTTTTTACCCACATTTTGTTTTTTCCTTGCAATATTATTATGAATTGATAGTGATGTTAACGCGATTCCAATATTTTAACATTTAGATAGAGATGGAGGCATGACGTCGTTCTGAGATCACGATAGTTTCTGACAAATTGAACCACTAGTCGGGCAGTGTGAAGGCTCGCTTCCAACTTTTTGTCCCGACGGTCGGGCTGACAAGTTGGTGTGTCTGAAGGGCCCTTAATATTCTTTAATATTTATGTTGTTAATAAAAATACCATTGTTTTTATTTGTTCATGAATAAAGTTGTTTTGAGGTAACCTGTATATTCTAAGATGAAATAATGGCTTGGTATTGTTCTGTTTCCAGGTACAAGACCTGAACCTCCAGCCTGGGGTTCCAGGCTCAGGTTGTTTCCGCCATGGAACAATCGTCCACGAGTTTTTGCACGCCTTAGGCTTTTACCACGAACAAAGCTCCAGTGACAGAGACGATTATGTCACCATTGTTTGGGCTAACATCCAAGCCGGTGAGTTGCAGTTGATTCTTTTCTTTAGCACCACATCTTAATACCCGTTTGGGCAATACGCCTATGTACTAGATAATGATGAGTAATGTTCCACTTTAGAGGAGGTTTACACAAGCTTGCGTGGAGAGAAAAGAACAATATTTGGGAAAAACACAGCACAGGTATATAACAGCGCAACCTCGTAGTCCCAATATAGAGCAGGGACCAAACAGCGCAAGTGTACAGTGGTACAGATCGCGCAAGTGTTTCGTGACTGTGTCTAACTGGGTAGCAATTATACATATCACACAATCAGTCTTAACTTTCAATTTATTGGCATAGAGTTTTTAGTTAGGTTAGGTTATGTTAGGTCAAGTGAGATTAGAGGACAGTCATATTTCAAACATTCTCAAGGATGAGTTGGGAATTTTATTTATTTTCTTAAACTATCAATCCCACTACCTAGAATGTATCTCGGGGCCTTATTCTACAATCTATAATCTAAAAAAAGGACGAAGTTGGACAGCTGTTCAATCCCATAGCCTACGCATTCCTGTCAAACAAAAGAAAGGAAACATATAATTGACTTTTTACGGCAGTTAAGGATTGCGCTCTTTTGTACCCACTTTTCGTTTGCTATTATGTACCCACGCTCTTCGGTAGAATATTCGATTAACACCCCGATCTATCCGTCATCAGCGGTCAAATCTATTAAGAGAGTGACACCTTAGATAATGCGGCCACCGAAATGGGTTGAACTGATTAATCGTATTCTTAACAATTGATTAAAAATATAAATAATTAAATTTCAGTTTTTTAATATGATTTTTTTAATCTCAATACCTAATCAGGTTATAAACCCCTAATTTTTATTTTAACACACCCCAGCTTACTACTTGACCAGGATATTAGCATTTTTAAATTGATGGGGTAAGGATAAGGAAGGTAAGTTCATAAAGTGGAAAACTATGTTGGAAATATCTCCTCTCAGAGCAAACCCACCAAGTTTAGAAATTCAACCCTCCTTTTACCACGAGCTCAGTATATAGTGAGAGTGGCGTCTCAGACTACGCAACCACTGATGAAATCCGCTTATCCTATCAGTGTTTCTATTTTAGGATCATACAAGGATAAACTTATATGACGGCCTCAAAAGTTACTAAACTACTTTCACGTCAATCTGTGCGCTGATGGCTTACATTTGAAAGGGGGAGGACAAGTTTGGGAGGGGTGAGAAAAATATAGTGATAGCTAGTCATTATTGAATACTAGTTACATATTATAAAAATTTTGTAATATAATTATTTGACTATGACTATTTATGGGATAGCAAATCCATAATACATTTATTAATTTTAATTTATTTTACATAACGTGGTCTCTTTGAGCCAACTGCTGGTATCAACACAGTTTAAAGAATTCATACCATTATAATATACACAACATCTAATCCTACGGCAAGTAAGAGAAATGTTTTTTATGGTAATGACATCACACATTAACAAATACTTGTAGTAAGGAAACAAAGAAAATTGTTTAAATTTTGGCGGTCCATGTATCAATATTTGTCCGCTTACAAGAAGGCATTGTTGCAATGAACACCAAAATAAATTGTTTAAATTCTCAACCTAAGAAACCAAAATAAAGTAAATTGAAAGAAGCAGTCTAAAGTGAGCGCCCTATCACACCAAACAAATGGTGCCTTTCACTTAATAACTTAATACCAAACAGTAAGAAAGAATACTAACGCAGCGCTAACACAGTCAACACAACCAACACCTTTAAATTCGAGAAAATATTTAAAAACCATCTTGAGACCAGTGATTAGTACAAAGATTTCCAAAGAAAAGCGTAACCCTCCCTCCACCCATTCCTTTCCTCACTGGTCACATCAAGTGGAACTTTGTATACCTACGCCATGCAGCCATGACGTATATTATAATCGTTTATACTATCCAGAAAAACAGAAATTTCACAAAAATTTGAATGTACAGATATACTTTAGAGTATATAATGTATTTATAGATATTAATAAAAACCGAACCAATTAAAAATCAAGTTTGATTTAATAGAACAAGGAATTCTTTAATTATGCTAGTTTTATGTTTCAAAAGTTACAGTTCGCTAAACGTTCTTTTTAGAGTAAACCCTTAAAAGAAGTTATTTTTAAAGACGTTCTCTAGTAGAGTAAGCTATTTTTTAAAGTTAAAACCATCGATTTAATTAAGACTTTAATTTAACGTTTAATTATATATTGTTTTGGTTTAGTTGTGAATTATTGTGTATCCCGAATAGGTAATAAAATGCGGCTAGAAAAATAGAAAAAATAATTTTCCATTGTACAACTTGAATTATTTACTAACAGATTTAAATCACTACATTTCATTATAAATCGTATTTTGACTTATGAAATGTAGGCTATAAGCTATGTATTATTTACTGTTACCTACGTGCTATGCGTGAATATAAACCTAACTTTAATGTAAATGTAGGATCAAATGAAATAAAATTGGGATACATTACCTGTGTAGTAATTATTTGCCAAATAAAAACACTTTTTGGATATTAAATGTGAAAAATATAAAAAAATTAGCCAAACTATAAAAACCAGTAATATGTTACTTATGTGCATTTTGTTTTTGTTTAGCAAAGAAATACTATATATGTGCTAATATCAATACGAATCAACCAACCTAACCAAAATATTTTTTCCCTTTATATTTTAAATAGTAACTATTCTTCTGATTTTCAGTTAATTTAGCGATCAAGTTAAACAGAAAACTTATAAATTATATATTCATTAGGAGAATATAAACTAAATAAAGCTATTTTAAGTAAAACTACTATGTTAAATAATTTAAAAAGTACTGATCAACCAACAGTTTTTTCGACACCGCTTCGCTCACTGATGAGATAACGTGGTGCTAAATAGCCTTACCTATTTCTATAAAAATAAGGTGTACAACAGAAGAAGTCCCATCTCCTTTAGATCCGTAATTTTTATGTTTACTGGCAACGAACAAAGAGACAGATAGAAATAATCTCGAAAAAAAATATTATTTGTTATTCTTTTTCTTTATACCACCCAAAATATATAATCTTTATCGAAATTCGAATGTACAAACAGAACTTGGTGTGTTATTATATGGATAGAAGGTAAGCGCACTATGTTATCATTGATCAATCTATAAGTGAAGAATAATAATAATAATAATCACGGTGACTTGTCCAGGCACGGAGAACAACTTCGCCAAGCACAGCGCCTCCACCGTAACAAACTACGGCATCGGTTATGACTACGACAGCGTCCTTCACTACGGACCTTTCGCCTTCTCCATCAACGGAGAGAGGACCATCGTCCCCCATGTGAGTCAATATTTGCGTGTCTTCGTCCATTTTATACAGTTTTTGGTTACAAAAATTTGCCGGGTTAATGTCTGACTCTGACTGAAAATCAAGCCACAATTAGAATTAATACCACCCTTATCCAAAGCATTCTAAATTAAAGATCCCTTATTAATAAATTACAGGCTATATCACCCCCTACTTCTATCCTCGAACATTCCCGATAAATTCCGCTTCTTATGAAAATTAAAATTAACACCATACTTTCTCAATAAATTCCAAAGCAATTCCTTATAAAAAATTAATTAATGCTACATTCCTTACCCTTCCAAATCTCAATCCTCCCCTTGCCCCTCAGCAAAAATCCATCCTTTAACACAAATTAAACTTAATTCAATTGGCCTTCTCCCTCTCAGAGAGATTCTCCAATAAGATAAATTATTAAAATGGAAGAAATTGAAAATCCACATTATTTTGACGAGTTTATTCTTTCATTTCGGGGATATATATAAATTCTCTTTGGTTTCCGGCCAAAGCAACACAAACATAAATTTAAAATATGAATATTGACTGTCAGATGACCACAAAGCTATTTACTATTCTAGTCTCAGGTGACCTGTGGTCATTTTTTATTATGAGACGTCTCCAAAAGGTGGCTTCCATCCTATTTCAAAACAAGTTTTGAGTCATATTTTGAAAATCTTCTTATATTAGCTTGTTCTATTGTGTTATCAGAAATTGATACCAAATTGAACTTTAATATTGTAAAACACCTTTAGACCGAGAACCAGTAGTCCGAAATTAGAAATAATTCAAACACAATTTTCATAAAACGGGGAGAGTGACGGTAAAATTAACTAAATAAAATTATGTTTAATTTATTGGTTAAAAAACTCAAAGCTAAAAAAGAATTGTAATAAACAGTGATAACGAATGCTTAATATTTACATGTTGTAGTCAATACAATGTGTTTTACTAAAACTATAAATAATTACAATACTGTAATATATATATTCTGTAAATTTAAAAGTACAATATATATTACGTCTTAAATATTATTATAAATAATGTAGATTTTTTAAAACCCAGTAAAATGTAATTTAATTTTTGTGAAAATTCTCTGTTTTCTATAAGAGCCTGACATACTCTCCCGTTTAACAAGGTTTGACTGTACGTTTATGTGACAATCACATTCAAACAAACATTTTATCAACAATCTTAGCACCATTATTACTAACGGCTTAATCTAGGAAATGAGGATGTGCAAGGATGTTCTAGAATAATTTCACATACACTAACGTGCAGAGAGGTGTACACTAGTGTGATAAATACATTTGTTTAAACAATCTCTTATCCACTCAGTCGAGATTCTATTATCAACTTCCTTGTCACCAGAAATATTTGTTTGCGAACGTATGGTCTACTCCACTGGTTATGCAGTGTAAGGCATCAAGATCTCAAATGAATGGACTACTGGGTGATGTCAAAGTTATAATTTTGGTTCTCCCATCCCTCCTCCAGGCTAATATATGTCTATTTTATCCAAGCTATTCTACCACAAGTCATTAATAGCCTTCATATTGAACATATTGTCACTTTTTAAATAGTGAGCATAACGCCTTTGTCGCCTTAGCCCGTGCTACTGGTATTTTATCTTAACATAAAATAAAGTAATTGGTATTTCAAGGACCCCACTGCTGTTCTGGGCCAGCGAGTGGCGATGAGTGAGAAGGATGTCCTCAAGCTAAACACGATGTACCAGTGCAGCCCGTGGCTCGCCGAAGATCGTGACCAAGACAAGTGAGGATCAAACAGCGAAATAATATGATCAATAGTGGCAGCTCAGGAGAGAATAAAATATTAATTAGAAAAACACAACAATTCATTACATTTTATTAAACAGTCAATTCAAAATAAATATTTCACTTTCTAATAAACATCTATGGTGTTATGTTTCTCATAAAATAAACAAATATTATTTTTATGTCTGTCACTAGTTCATATCTTGTTTACATAACAATATTTTCGAACAATGTATGGCCTTGGCTAGCTCCAAAAAAATAAAAGTATTGAAACAATAATGTTTTCATGATTCAACTATATACTTCCAAATTCGAAAATTGACACCTGAACACGGGAATCGAACCCACTACCTTTGGCTTAGTACGCTAACGCTCTAACCACTGAGCTATCCAGGAATCGTCCCGTGCTCATGATCATTCTTCAATCATATTTTAAGGCAGTCTATGATGGGCGTGTGGAAATCGTTGGTTACAAATGTGTGATGTATTAAGATCACGAGTTATCAGATAACGCAGCCACCTTCAACTCAGTAGGTGAATATTATTATTATTATTATTATTACTATTAGCACCAGGTCTTACTACCCGTTCGGGTTGTACGCACTTACGCTAATGTATAAAGGTAGGGTGATTGTGAGATGAAATGGAGGACCTACAGTTTAACGTGGAATCCGAACCACAGTGGAGGCCTGGCATTTCCCACATTCACAAGTTGTGATTAACACACCTTTTGTCAGAGGTGAAGGAAGGGTTTGGCAATCAGATGAATCTGTGTTGGGATCGAGGATTGAACCTCGGACCCTCAGCACAGAAGTCCGACACCTTACCCCTAGACCATCAGGTCACCGAGTTGGATTATTGCTGTCACTTGTGCAATTATTATAATAGTAAGGGATTGAATATTTAAGAATCAAATAGCCAATGCCATTATATTAGTTTTAGTGAAGATTTACTCGCATCTAGATATCGTAATCACAAATATAAGCCATAGGTCCCGGTTCGATTCCCGTGTCCAGATGTCATTTTTCAATTTTCAAAATATTATATCTAGATGCAAGTAAATCCTCACTAAAATGAATATAATAGATTTGGTTATTTGAGTCTTATATATATATACTTACAGTATATAAGTTTACAAAAAATACAAAATATTTTTTCAAACATTTTTAAATATATTAAGTATCATTATTATTATTAAGTATTATATAAATATATTTTTAAAGAAGTAGTATATAATATTAGGAGGATATAATCTAAATAAACCATCTTGATAATAAGCCTAAGAAATTACAGTTACAACGTGTTATACAGAGTGAAGACAAATAACTCTGTTTTCTTAGCATTTAAATAGAAAAGTATTTATATTTTATAGTATTTAAGGGAAATATAGATTATCTCCCTTCTTAATAAACACGTATAACGGGTATACTTTATTTTACTAAGTAGTAAAAAGGAGGAGATAGAAAATTATACATACTTATATTAAAAACATAGCTTCAAAGATTACACTTTTCTACCTAAGTAACATTAATAAAAATTAAGTTGGCCTTATATTGGTCCAACAAAATAATCTATCCAAATATTGTTGATTTAAAAAATATAATAACTAAGTCCTAATTAGCTATGGGTAACCAAATTAATTAAAATATAGCTATTAAAAATATAGGACGGGACATTTGTGGAGGAGAAGGGGGCGGGTAGGGGGTAGGAAAACCTTTATGAACCAAGCTTACGAATAGGAAGATAATATTATAATTAATAGAGCTGCAATAACCGGTTTTTATTGATGGCTTATATATAATATAATATCATATTTTAGTTATAAATCAACGAATCTTTCATGATCATTCTTATATGATACTTTAACTATTTTACTCAAATCCAATCTAATTTTCTAAAATAAACTTTCTAAACGTAGTGCTGCATAAACATATGTTTTGTAAACAAATTTAATGGTGTCACCAACTCCATGCATTTGGAATTGGTGAGTTGGGTGGGTTGAATCTCCAATTACATTGTCTTGGAGTTTATCCTCTCTCAGATCTGAGGAACCGAGCGTCTCCTCTATTCAATGTAAAGGCATGGAAATGAAATGATTAGTAAACCCTTCTAGGATGATTGTTTACCTTGTTACACACGCTCACCCTTAGTCCTGAACAGGATCAAGGATGAACGTGGAACATGTTCCCTGTCTGTCAATAAAACAACAATCTCAAGACGTCTAACCACTCCATACACATCGAGGGTGCTAAACAAGAGAAAGAAGGAATCAGTTATCAGAAACAGCTCTACACGAGTAGTCCCTACAGTTCTAAGACATAATGGTGGTCAAATCCACTTGTGTTAGTAATGATAGAACCATCCTGCAATCAAACAATGTTCCAAAAACATCAACTGCCACTGGGAATAACCTAGAGCAATAGGATACTAATGTATTTGTAATAATATGTTTCAAAATATACATACTGGCACTTAAGTACACCAAACTGCGATTACTTTAATTAAAATATATACAACAACTTATGCAAATAATTAAGTTGAATTCACTGCAAGAATATTATATATATGCATGCACTGCTTCCCAGAAACATGAAGCAATACCCTGAGTGAGTAAGCTACTTATAATCAAATAGAATAGTTACATAACTAGATTAATTTAACTAAAAAAAAGGCAGTGCCTGCCAGTTAACAGAATAAAATTTATATCTTATTTAAATAAGACTGAGAAGACTTTAAGCTATCAACACTTTCTCTGAAGGAAATTAATAACTTCTATACGGATTATTTTCGCCTCGTCAGCGGGATCATCGATGCCATCCTCATAGATATCAGTTAAGCAGCCTGACCTCTTCGGTCGTTGATTGAATAATAAATACACGTTTTGTGGGCTGAATATCCAAATGTATATATGATTGAAAATACTGAAGAAGGAGGGGGTAGGGGGGAAGGGTATATCTTCTTTCCCTTGGAGTAAGTTTCGTTTAGTAAATATTTAGCTTGGAGCTGAAAGGGCCAATGTAAAATATAGTAGATTAACAAGAGAACACAACGAATACCTTAGTTCTATCGATCAATGTCTACTGTTTTCTCTAAATGTTGAGTGCAATAAAAGCCAAATACGGGATTAGCCTTTTTACATTTGAAATGTATCATTTTTATAAATAGCTCATTTGATCCTTTAATGAAAAAGAACAAATTTCAGATTGGTCCAACAACTTCAATTAAGTTTGTTAGTATAGGAAAATTACATCAGGACAGAGATTTGAACTTTAATCGTTTGGTTACACGTGCTAGCCGTTATACCAACAGAGCTATCTGGAGTATATTTATTGTCAGTGGTTCATCCAATATAAGTTATCCAGCGTAGGAGGGGTTGTTACTGAAAGCTAGAAAAATCTACCAAATAAACTCTCGCGTATCCTCTCACCAAACAATATGATCTGCATATTGAGCTGCTGTCACTTTTGGAAGTCAAAACTTTCGAAAAAAAAAATGAGTAACCTTTTTTTAAAAAAAAAAGAGTGTTGACATTATTTAAATACGAACTTAAGGAAGTATTAAGGAAGTTAACTGGATGAAAGGGCATTTGATGACGTTACATAAATCGTTTTCGTATGTGTTCATGCGCCTGTGCTAACAAAATATATACTTTTATTTTGAAAATAATATTTAGAATTGCTATACTTCTAAGTTATAAAGACACATATATTTATTTTGGTGGACAATAACGACAAGCGTGATTATAATATGTTTTAATCTATTATTTACTGCACTTTTCTAAAGTATAATCAAAAGAGACACAAAAATACCCCAAACATTTTTATTCCATACTTTAAATAGAATAGTATAGAAAGGATGGCTTCAAATAGCTTAGTTAAAAAGTTACTAAAACTACCTTATTAAGTCATACGTCAAGATCTCAAACTGTATATTTGATAGCTAGTTTCAGTACCTAGAATTCAAAAATATTGTACGAATGATCGTTCCTGACAAAATAAATAATTATTTTTCTAAACTATCCATCCTACCATGTTCTTACTCTACCTAAAAAAAATCATTATACAATCAAAGACTTAGGATAAACGAATGAGTTGAAAGAGAAAATTAAAATTTTGTTTTGTAAGTAAAAAGTAATTATAGAGATTCTAGTAAAATTAAGTGCTGTCAGTAATTAAAAAGAAAACAGAATTTAAACTCTAGTAACTTTAAATAGGTTTTTTAAATACATTTTTAAAATCGTTCTTCAAATATCATTGTAATTAATTTTAACGGTTATTCCAACGTTTAGAGAAAAAATTGACATTTTCGGGATTATGAAATTATTTATCACTAGAAAAATACACTATATGAATTAAACAGTTGAACGGTTGTATAACAATGGTAATCTAAGGCCTAATTTGGACCAATTATTTTATTTAGTTTAGAAATACTGTTGACAAAACTCAGGCAAACTTCAAATACTTATATATTGAAATCATATCACAATTTTAACGTTTGTTTTTCTAGTGCAACAGCTTTAGTTTTTTGTCACCCATTTTTTTATATCTGTTCAGGTTCTAATCATATGTAGGCTAATAGCTATTGTTTGTTGGGTATAAGTAAGCTTGAATTTAGAGTAAGTGTATCCGCATTTGGGTGAAGATAAAGCATAAACTATCTAGTAAAATCCAAACTTAGTACATCTGACTGGGACTCGAGCCTAGATCTTTCTATTAATGGCAGTTCAATATACTTTGATAGTTAATCCTTAGGCCAAATGGTTACCGAAGCGGGTAACACTTTAATTTAAATGCCAACTTGACAAGTGTTTTACTTTTTAAGCGTCAAACATAATAAATAATATCTTTTCACAACTATGCCTATCCCTTTCATCGCTATCTTGGGTTGCAGAAACAAATTGTTTGTATAAAAATTCCTGTCTAAGAGGCGACTATTCATGTATCTAACTTAATAGGAATCTTTCGAACTTTTTAAATTTGTTAAATTGAGATAACTTGCTTGTATAATATCAAAGCTGGCTTTATTTTGCACAAAACATTTACCTCAAATTTTCTAAATGTATTTTCCTATTTGAGTACCAGACGTAAAAATGTGTATTTATTTACGATTTTCTAGAATATAATGATCACTATCATAGGCCTAGAACTATGTAGTTACAGAGCACCATAGATTGTCAAAATACATTTCGCATAAACTAGTTTAACAGAGAATGCAGTGATTAACTGTGAATAAATATTATATTGGTTTTAGTTAACACTATAATTATTTTTATACGTGACTAAAAATCTTATATATGCTAGTGTAATTAATTAAAACATAATTATTTTAAATAAAACAGGTAATCAAACATATTATTATTGTATCTATTTTATCCATTTTTATTCAACATCATGGATATTTATTAATAAAAAAATGTATGAAAAAAGTAATCACTGGCAATTACATTCAATCAATTTAATTAAAAGGTTTAAACTATCAAAAATGTTGGTTGCGTGATAAGGAAATATTTATAATTAACTAACTAATATACATAAGAAATTTTACAGAGATTATTAAAGTTAAATGAATTACAATAATTTTATTATTGAAGGTTACTTTAAAAATTCCAACCATTTACTTGTTTAAATGCCTGTTTTCATAAAAAAACACATTCACATTTTCTTATATAGTTTAATTAAATCTTAGTGATATATATTCGGAGAGAGAGGTAACCATTTCAATAAAAAAAAATATTGGGACATCTTTCCTGTATTCAAACCCAAAACACTCTGTCACCGACGTAGGTTAGTGTTGACAAATTCAGTGGAAAATGTCACTGCTAGAAACACAACTTAGAACAGATCGAAGAAAACTTGTTGAGGAAATACAAAAACCACACTCCCGACCCGCGGCGGCGGGGACGTGAACTAGACGTTAAATATTAAAGTGTTTTGTGTTAAGTGGTTTCCCATGCTTCGTTCCCATAAATACAGGTACATATTCTCCAAATTATACATTCCTCAGTTATTCTTCTACCACTAGTATAACTACTTGCTTACAACCCAAAGTGTAGTAAAACGAGGTGAAAAAAAAAACCTGCCTTTTCCTAAGAATATAAAAACTATGTTTCAGTGTATCGTGATTTCCCCTTCACTCTAATATGTAGAGGAGGTAACAATAGCTATTACAAAGTAAATGTATAACAAGGTAGACACTGGGAAATATTTAATTAGAGTAAGAGAAATAAATAGGTAACACTAATAGATTTATTATAAAAACATAAAAAGATGATATAGGGTTACAATTGATAAACAATATTAAATGCAGGACTAAAGAATAATAAACAGTAATAAATGTCCGTTAAATTGGTTTGGGAAAACATGTAACTATTAGAAGTATAAAGGAAAATATTAAGTTTTAAACTGACAAATATGATAGGAATTAACAACTCCAAAAATACAGGAATTTCTCGTAGCACAGGAGAATACTTGTTCAAGACGACACGGTAGCAGTCAAAAGGAAGTTAGGTTGATAAAGAGTATTGGATTCAAAAACAGCCGGGCTAGCACCAGACTACCACCATAATGGTCTAAACAGAAAACGTGGTGAATTAATTACTAATAAAAATATAACTGCAAATATTATAGTCTTAGAACTACTAAGCTAAATGTAGACGAAGGTAGCTAGCTTGATTTGAAATTAAGAAAGGTCCCATAGACACACTAAATAATAAATGGTAAATGGACGTCCATGACATCATGGGATATTGTGAAGTCATAAGGACTTAAAACGGAATAATGAACTTATGGAGAAGAGGAACCTTAAAGCAAGGTCCTTATTACATATAGAGCTCAAATCCCCTGTATTTAAGTTATGTTATATGTACACAGATAAAATATATAGTCAGACTATCTGACTAAAGAAATTGAGTCAGATTGACACAAAACCAAATTTAGTCATTATGACTAAAAAAAACAAGTCTGAAGGACGTAGAAAACATTATAGCTGCTTCGACTAACAGAAACACGAGTCTCTTTGACTACTGCAACAAATTTGAAGAACTTAGAATACATTATAGCCGCTTCGACTAACAGAAACCAAATTAGTCTCCTTGACTACTAGAACAAGTATGAAGGACTTGAATATTTGTTGAATATTTGGAAAATCAGATGAGATTCCCTCGGTGTCGAGGTGGTGAGACCCACGACCCAAACATCAAGACCACCAGTTTCTGCTTCAGGTGCTGGAGCAGATGTTCCTCCTTAGAGCATATAATATGATGAACTACAGTAGAATGAACCTAGAGGTCACCCGTTATATATTCTTTTATCTGACTCTAAATAGGCCCAAATATGGGCTTGTAATGAGGGAAAAGGAAGGAGAGAGGTAGGTGGTAATATCGGAGAAAGAGTTGCCAAGGAAATCCGCTAGGGCAGCAGTGCTCGTAGCTTGAGGCATTGAACCAACGACAGTCAGGTCCTTCGTCAACATCGAGTGTTCAAGGGTTCAGACGTCTGTTAAAACTGCCACGCCTTCGCTTCCGCCATACTTGCAGAATAGTTTGTCGAAGAATGGTGTTTGTATCCAGGAAAATCCACTTAAAGTAAGTAGAATACAAATTATATTATTGCAGAATATATCAGTTTTAATTCTCTTCTTTGGAATCCTTTATTTCAGTTTAGTACTTTGTGCATATTACGGTTTGTAGATGTCATTTTACTTGCGTGACATACTACTTCAGATGCATATGTTTGTAAACAAAAGTGAAGTAACTAATTATATTCAACTCTAAAACCTAGATTTTAACATTCCTTTATTTATTTACTTTATCATTTAGAGGGGCTTATGACCAAACCATAAAATGGCTTATTTAAACATATAGTATTTATTAAACACAAGATATAGTACACTAAACAATCTAACAATTTAACACTGTTTTTATATCTTATCTACGTTCCAGAGGTATATTATCTAAAATTTAAATCCTAATTTTATATGTGTTTAGTATCTCTTTTAAAAACTGTAAAAACACATATATTCTATAGTATTTTTTATATATATAAATACTGTACTAACCCCTCATATGACTTGTTTTTTTTCTGGTCTAGGGTTCAGTTTATCTACTCATATCGTTTTCATGTATACCGTCTGATTGGTCGAGTTGGGTTTGTTCACGAGATTGTGCGAGCGTATATATTCCCTCGGCAACTCTGTGACGCCCCCGTCCGTGTCAACTGTCTGCTCTTACTAACAATCTCTTGAGTACACCCCTAGGTTGATAACGATGGGAGTGCTTCCAACACACTGTTCGAGCTCCACGTCCTACTACCCGTCTGGACTATCCACATTTAACTATTGTGATGGGTAAGGCTAAGGAAGGTAGAATTTACAGTAAATATACCCAAATTTGCTACAGAGAATGGTGGAAAATGAAGTGGCGAGACAACCTCCCTACATTCGGCCAGGATTCAAAACCTAACCTCCCTTTATTAACAAACCAGTCAATATGAGTTTGATATCTAGTCTGCGTGCCCACCGGTGCAAGAACATGGGTTCATTTGTGTGTCCCACGTCTTACTACTCGTTTGGGCTAGCCCCATATTTGCAAAAATGAAGTGGGGTATGATTAAGGAAGAATTTATAGGAAATTATCCACATTTCACCTGAGGGAAATTGGGAAATTATTAAGGGAAAACACACCTCACAGCACTTGGCCGAGATTTGAATCTGGATCTCTCAATCACTGGCAAACCAGATGAGACGGATGGTGTAGTCCACATGTCCACCATTGCAAATAATTATTTTAATCCTCTTGGAATGTTTCATTTAATTATATTTCACGTCACAAATTATGACAAAACAGTCAACAGTACAATTGTACACATACTGGTGGTCATACTGTCACAGCCGTAAAGCACGCAATATACTGAACTTCCTGTGACAAGAAAATGGATACTCGACTCTCAGCTGGTTGCACTAGCAGTTATTTTTGTCTTTCCCATTCTCTCTTTACGTAAATGTGGTACAACCTATTCAAAAATTACCCTCCTATCAACTCAATGGCGTAAGTGTCTTTTCAATAAAATAACCTATGTTTCTTTATTTAGTAGCTATATTGATCAATAAACGGTATTGGAATAAAAAAATAATTATTGAATTTTGAAAAATATCGGCTCAACATTTTCAAAATCATTAGAATTAAATATTATAATTATACACTCTGTATAGAGAAGCGACCTCACAAAAACAAAGCGTCGTAAAAGTTCTAAGATTGATTTTTTTTCAGTAGCATAATAATATTTCTTTATGTTTCACTAAAATAAAAAGGCTAAACAAAAAACACGTGCACCTAAAAGCTAAGATTACCAGGATCGAGTCTTGACAATGTAGAGAAATAAATTAATGGTGATATTGGGGCTTAAACATTTCCAGTGAATTGACGGATGGGGGTGATATGTCTTTTCTATAATTATGTTTGTTTGTAAGTGTTGGCATGTTCACAAAATGTGTATTAAATATTCTTATATAGACGTAGACATACTGTCATTGCTTTATTTGTATTTGACTGTACACCGTTTGGGCTAGCCCCATATTTGCAAAAAAAGAAGTGGGTATGATTAAGGAAGAAAATTTTTAGGGAAAATTTTCCACATTTCACCTAGGGAAATTGGGAAATTATTAAGGGAAAACACACCTTACAGCAAATTGGGCCCAGTTTTAATCCCGGGTCTCTCCCCAAACCCCTGGGAAACCCGATAACGGAAAGGGTAGTCCACATGTCCACCATTGCAAATAATTATTTTTTAAACCCCTTTGGGAAAGTTTCATTTAAATTTTATTTTACGTTTACAAATTAT
>JBCFYV010000012.1:30040073-30094429 GCA_039000515.1 Timema cristinae | reverse complement strand
CGAGAGATGAGCCGAATAATCCAAATATCCTGTTGCTGAAGTATTTTTTGTACATTTTATCAATTCCTTCCTTTTATTTGATTCAGTTTACTACTATAAAAGAACATTACCTGGTTAATTTAAAATTGTGTTCAGTTCAATCTTTAACTATGGTCAATAAATAACATATTTTTTTATTGATGTTCAATTCATTTCGAGTAAAATGTAAAACAAATAAAATGGCACCTGGGGGAAAGCTGTAAGCCTAACATTTGTGTGGAGCCGCGTTCCTACAAAGTTCTAGCATGCACAAATAATATTTTAAATATTATATCATTGGTTTCTAAAAACACATTTATTTGAATAATATAGTTATTTCGCAATCACTACCGGAAATCATTTAAATCTAGCTACTTAATTATACGTGCATCGGGTTACAGTTTTATTAATTAGGTTGTTTGAAAACACTCCACTAAACTGTTTTATTTATTGTGTTCCCAGTTATTATAGCCTCTTTAAGTGTGGTAAGTGCACGTACTGTAGTCAATTTCCCCAGGGGTGGACCAAGGAGGCAAGCTATATAGGCCTAGACGTCGCAGAACGCTTTATTCCACTATTCTGAGTGACACATCAGAATGAGAATGTTTGGTTAGGGAAGAAGAGAAGAAGAAAAAAGCTAACATTTTGCAGAGAAAAATGATAAAAATTATTAAAATGCAAGTCGAAATGTTTTTTCTAACAAATTCTGTTTGTGATCAAATATTCTCACTAAAGTTACATTAAATCTAATTTACGAACACCACACATATTACCTAGCCATGGTACTCAATGTGCGTGTTAAGCTATATGTTACTTTGTTTAGTATTTCATTCACGCTTTATTTAGTATGAAAAAACCATGCAAATTTGAAATACGTATACACCCAATGTGTTTCAAATTATAGGTTAAGTATTATGTAATTTACTAAAGGTATATTATATTTAATTTATAATATAATAAGCCACACCACTGGTCACGCAAGCTACACGTCAGGCTCGTTTGGTTTGATTTACCTGTGACAGGGAGGCTGGAGTTCAAATAACACCCAGTTATACTGAAAGTGTTTTTCCCTAATTGAGTTTCCTCTTTTACTCTGTGTAAATGGGGAACATTTCATCTAAATTCCCCTTTCCTCATCTCTAACCCATTTAAATGTGCCTAGCCTGAATGAGAGGTTGAATGTGGTGTGAAAATATAAATCATCTTGTAATAATCTTTATTAATAAATTATTTTAGTTATTTTGCTTAATCTCAAAACGTTACTTGAAATTTTTATTATGTACCAATGTAACAACCTATCCATTCTTGTTATACATGTTACAAAGTGAAATGAAAATAATTTTATTTAACTAACCACCACCCAGTAATATAACGGGTATTTTAACACCTGATAAGCGTATATTAAATATTATATTATGTTCAGTAATTTTTAAATTTTGTTTTATTTAAATACTTAATCAAATCAATAATGTGTAATAACTAGCCTCAGTATCCACCACTACGTTCATTCTTAAAACAATCAAGGAATAGTCACAAAACTGCACCAGTTTGAGTAAAACGTTGTTTAAGGTGAGCTAGTTTTATAGTTAAATATGTAGTTTATTAATTTATTAAAATCAAAGATTAGAGCTTTTTATGCTATAGAGTAGTGATACTCAACCATTTTTGTTCAGGTATCCCCATACATAGTTTTTCTTTAATGTTGTACCCCTGAAGTTGCTGGTGCATAATGTAAGCTTTACATATTCTAAAATCTACATCTAGGTGAGAGAAAGAAAGAGAAAAATAGTATTTCCATTTCGCATATATTTATGTCCGGGTTTCTTGGGGCTAACCCTAAATCTGGACATGATATTTCAGTGTTAATAATGGAATAGTACGCTTATTTAAATTTTAAGTAGCCCCTAAGATTTATTCGTGTGCTCCTGTGTGTACTATGTTGACTACCACAAGTATGGAACATTGATGATGTCTTTCTATTTCATTTTGCCTTAAACAATATTTTAAAATACGAAACATTCATATAATTGAACTTCTGCGATGCGTTTCAGTATTTCTGAACCTAGGACCCTTGATGTTGTCAGCTTATAAGTTGACTATGAAATTCCATGAAGTGATAAACACGAGGGAAACTGTTGAGTATTCTTCTAAATATTTATCAGAGGTTTCTTGTTTAATTTACCCTTCATGTCATGGGGGTAAATATCACGTTTCAGTAAACCCAATTGACAAGCTACGTTGGTTTCTTGATTAACAAAGTTTCCGGTTGTATCTCCTGTGACTTGGTAGTCAGACTTTAGTAGACAATTTAATTTATCACCGTGTCTTACTACCTGTACAGGTTATACGTATATATGATAATTCATCTAAAGGGAGGAAGGAAGCATTTAAGAGGCAATCTACTCACCTTTGCGTGAAAGGAGAGTGGAAATCATTTAGGCAAAAAACCTTTAAAAGACCTGATCGAGATTCAAACCAATCAACAAATATCCCCGTAGTCAGCAGATCAGTCTAACATGAGAGTAGCGAACAAAAAACGGAATTATTTATAATTTATTTAATTCCACTTAGTTTTTGGTCAGTAAGTTCAACATCAAAGTAATTAATGTACTGTTTATATCATTTATTTATATTTTTGACAGTGAATTTCACTTTCAGTTTGGATTGGACGCATATGAACTAAATAGGAAAATATGTTAGAAATTAGTAGAGTAAAATATAAGATCAGTGTACCAGCATTTGCGTGGAGGTAGTGTGAAAAACCCATTAGGGAACACCATCCTTAATATACAAATGGCTTCAAACATAGATCTCACAGTCGTCTGCAGTCCAATCTATATCAAGAGAGACGCTTTAGACCATTCGACCACTGAAGTGGGTGACGTCTTGTTATAAAAGAGCATATTTAATGGGTAATGTAGAGGAAATTCATCCATATTAGAATGAACAGAAAGTAATAAATAATTTTTGGAAATTCAACCCTCTTCTAGGACACTCCATCTAGATTTGAACTTCAACCTCCCAGACATCATCAATCATCATTCATGACCGATAATTTTAACTGCGTGACTACCGATTCAAGTAATAAAATTATTCAAGACTGTTTAAAAACAGCTTATGACAAACTCTCTCGGCTAAATGAACTATGGACGCTGGACAGCTTGATCCAAAATTTTGTATCGTTTGGGTGTAGTCATCTCCGAGTGTAAAATATAACGGCATCCAGTTCCATTCGAAACAATCTACGTGTGTGGAAGATAAATTATTAACGTTCACCATGTGCCAATTTCAAATAGGGATTTTTTTTTAAATTATAAATAAGTTGCTGAATATCAAAAGTTATATAAAGATCAAAATCCGTGACCACATAGTCTAAGGCATTAATATTGCAGTAGATTAGACTACCGATGACGGGGAGATTGAGGTTCGATTCTTGGTCGAATGTATTAAGTTTTTTTTTCCAAAATTGTTTTTCACTCTCTCTACACGAATATGCGAGTACACTTCCTATAAATATAACCTCCCTAATTTCTAAAACCATTAGTGTAATTAGTATATAAACGTCTAACCTGAACGTGTAGTAAGGCGCGGTGCAAAAAAATAAAGTGATATAGAGCGCCAAGTGGTGGTTTAAAGGGGTAATGAGCATATACATGGGAGGTAAGCCACGAAATTGACAATATAGAGACATATTTATTAAGTTAGGAATATGTGTAAGGGAAGAAGATGGTGGGAAACAGGGAATAAATATTGTAGTAGCTAAGAGAGATAAATACGAGCTAGGTTTTTCCTACTAATTCAATTAGGAGTCTACGAATATAGATAACTCATTTTATAAATACATAACTTCATAATTCAACCAACATAGCTTGAAAATTTAATCGGTGTAGCAATAAATACAACCAATACATCTTCAGAACGCAGTCCACATAGATTTTGAATGCAAATCTCATAGCTCCATAATGCAACCAGAATAGCTTCATAGTAAAACCACCATACCATGGGAATGCAATCAGAATAACTTCAGAATGCATCAAACATAGATTTAAAACTTTTCACATTATAGTAATAAAGGAAACCAGCACATATTCAGAATGCAAGCCACATATCTTTTGAATGCAAACTCCACGTATCCATAATGCAACCAGCATAGCATAATAATTCTACAAGAATATCTTCAAAATTCTACCAGCATAGCTTCATAATAAAGCACATATATATTTAGAATGCAAACTACATAGCTCCAGAATGCAACCAGCATAGTTTCAGAATGTAGTCCTTATATATTAAAATGCAAACTACTTTGCTCAAGAGTGCAACCAGCACTGCTTCAGAATAGAGTCCATATATTATATTTAGAATGCAAACTAGATAGCTGCAGAATGTAACCAGTATAGATGAGAATACAACAAGAATATCCTCAAGATGCGACCATCAGAGCATGAGTATGCAATCAGCATAGCGTTGGATTACAGCCAGTATAGCTTTAAAATGTAAGCCCCAGAGCTTTAGCATAAACACATTACTAAACCTCTTTTATCTTCAAAGGGAAATCCCTGATTTATTTCCAAAATATAAACCACTCAAAACTCGTATGCATACTGCTCCAGTATGCAACAGCATGGCTTCAGAATACAATTGATATATCTTCAGAATATATTCATCATAGCTTTAAATGCAATATCCATAGCTTCAACAATATCTTCCCTACCCCCTATTCCATCCATTTAGTTACAACATAAAACGCACACAGCCTCAGAATATAAACCTCTTCTTATATTCATGAGGTAATCTAGTTAACTACAAAATACAAACTCAGTGTGAGAAACAAGCTGGATTAATACATCACCTTTAACTTCTTTTATTTTTAGAATGCAACCTGAATATATTTAAAATGTGACCCTAGGATTTGTAACTAAATACGCATAGCCCCAAAATACCCTAGTTTATAGAACGCAACGTTCACAACCATAGGGAACATGATTTAAGGAGTAAGGGGATGGCCAGACTTGGTCAGTGAGCGAGCGACTGAGCGCGCGCGCTTGAAATATAGAACTGGTTCTATTTTTAAAACGCACGCACTCGACACATTATAGTCTAGTTTACAGAAGCTAGGCAATATTATTGTATGTTGGTTCATTGAGTGTTAGTAAAAAATGTCAAAATGAGAAGTTTTCCTATCGATAAGTTTTGCACACTTGCTACTAACGGCCTAATTTTATTGGTAAGATCATAAACCATACCTATATGTGTAGGCTATACATATGTATGTATAAAACTGATATGTTAAAATACTTAAATACTATCAAAGTAGGTCTTTACAAATAAGAATCACTATTAGCATGAAGAAAAGATGAGAAAACTACAACAATAACTCACTTGTCAAAAACCACCTTCAGTTCACTAAGCCAAGATTCGGAGCCTCCTCGTCAACAACTATCGAGAGCTATCTGCTAATCACGCGCTCGCCAGTCTGGCCACCCAGTCGCTTGTGCGCTCGCTCGCACGCTTGTCAGTCTGGCCGAACCCTTAGAAGCGGCAAGGCCACAGAAAATGAGGCCAGGAGCACTAAAGTTATTTAGTGATTGTTTGTTATAGTAGCACCATGGCTTCTTTGGTGCTGACGGCTTTGAAAAGTTACCAGACCAAATTATATATCCCTACGCTGAACCGAATGATCTGCAAAAACATGTGTTTAGCAGCTGTCACTTCTGACAGTCAAAGTTTAAGTATATTACTAAATGTTGACTGTCAGAAGTCAGCTGTGAGCTGTCAGTCAGCACCAAAGAAGCCATGGGGCTCCTGTAGTTAATACTACTACCGGCAGGTTAGGAGAAACGAATAGCACAACTGACTCATGAGCTCAGAGAGTAAACATTTCTATTTATTTTTAGGCACAAAATTTATAACATATCTAAGACATAGGATGCGAACTATTAGTAGGCCTATACTTTTGACATATAATGTTCAATACTTCTGTTTATTTATAGACTTATGTAAAATATAGTTTTATTTTTAGGCGTAGAATTTGTAACATACGTTTACTCTTAGTCATAGAATATAAAGCCTCTCTTTATATTTATAGCTACAGGATATAGTCGTTTTTATTAAAATATAATTATAATAAAATTATTTACAAATACATTTAAAATATACAATAATAATAATATTAATAATAATAATAATAAGAAGAAGAAGAACAACAACAACAACAAGAATAGCTCTTGTGTGTGTGTATAGGCCTATAAAAGCTTTTTAAATATAATATAAAACGTATCAAAGTTGATTTTAAGTCCTAAATACAAAAACAAGTTTTATAAAAACTTCGGGGCTTTTCATCTTAGTTGTTAATTTGAAACGTAATAACCAAATTAAAAATGCTCTTATAAAAATATAAATCTTTTATGAAATAAAGGAAAGAAAACCCATTCCTTGCACAGAAACACTTCTTGGGATCACAAACTACTAACTTCTACGAAATCTTCATTTGTTACGACTTTGAAGCTTTAGGTTGAGTACAAGAGTACTCTCGAGAGAGACGGTGGCTCGTCAACTTTGTCCATCTTCCTCCCCCCCCCTCCACCCTCCATCTCCCAACCAACCCAGCCTTTGCGCGGGCTTAAATGAGTACTGTCACTTCATTGGTCCATTAACTTGAATTATTCCCCTTCATTTGCACCTAGTTCATCCAACCTTGTCTCTTACAGAGGATTGGAGTGAGTGAGAAGAGGAAAATAGGTTGTAGGTTGTGCGACTTCAAGCGGAAAACCGGAAGTACCCGAGAGCATTAAAACGCGAGACTCTGCGAGATAACTTCCGCCTGAAGTTGAGAAACTTTTCTTGCTATTTTTATTCTTGGAACACGGCTAGGCGTAGGAAGAAATTGAAGTGAAGTGTCGAATTTCCAGGACGATAGAACGTTCACAAAATTTGCTTGGAAGGAGGGCGAAAAGAAAAAAACATAGATGGATACACTTTTTTATTTTCCTTCGAAATTAAAAGAGGTACAGTCACTATTTTAGCGCATCAAATCAATTTTACCATATTATAAGTTTAACAGAAAAAAATTACTTAAAAACTTACCATATGGTAGTTAAATAAAAGTCTACAAATATTTCACTTTATTTGTTTTATATTACAAATATTTTAATGAAAAATATTATGTTGATAAATGAATACTTGTGTTCATACTACAATAGTGTTTGTGTTAAGTATTGGTATATTAAATTATGTTTGTGTTAAGTTGTGTCTACGTTCAACTATATTAGAGTTAAGTTAAGTTAGTATTAATTAGGTCATGTTTGTATTAAGTCAAGTCTGTGTTACGTTATGTTTGTATTAAGCTTTTCTTGCATTATGTTATGTTTTTATCAAAGACTATTGAATAATTGCAATTATGGTGGCAGATCATTACACTAAAATGTATTCTAAGCTTTTTATTGGAAAAATATATACAACTAGCTCACCCGACAGACGTCGTTCTGTCAAAAGCTTTTGGACTGTGGCAGTCCCACAAACATATCTTTTCTGGTCAAGTTCTGGCGTCGCTTATAAAGTGCACATGTCGTGATGACATCTTTAGTTTTCAGTAATGGTCACCACAACTGATAAGTTTGTGATACTATACAGTCACAAATGTGTAATTTAAACAAAAAATTGAATATAAACGTATTTCAGAGTGATCACTTTATTTATTTAGTATCAAATAATTACCGTGGAATAAATAATAAATTTGCATAATGTTTATATACTTTTCTATGTTGTTTTAATTTCATAATCATAAACAACAACTATTTACAAAATTCAATTTTATATTTCGTACACTGCAATACTTTAGTAATATTGTGTTAAATGATATTTTCATTGTAATGCTTTATGGTACACGATATTTTTGTTTGGTTACCTGGCACGTAAACAAACAAAGCTGGTGGTTTTCCAACACGGGAACAGGCAACATACAATTGGCCATGGGAGAAAAATGGGTTTTCAAGATTAATGCCGCAAACACTCAATGACTACCCTTGGGATTTATTTATGATCATAGCAAAAGCAAGCCGCACTGAAAACTAAAGTCGTTTAAATTCAAATGCCATGTCAGTCGGAAACATTGGGATGCGTGGTATCAAAGCGTCTTCTCCTTTATACTTTCCCTTTACAGTGGTTGTTTCGATCACGTTGTTCAGTAATTTTTTCACCGCTAGCCATGTGCCGTTTTACAAAGATGCTGTTGGTTGATATTTCGCAACATTATGATCACCGATCCGACCTTTAATTGAAGATTGTGAGGGGGCAATCCTGGCAAATCCAGATAGTTCAAAAATTCGTGTGGATAGTTGACATCATCTTGGTTAGTAGCAGAATCGACTGATTTGTATGTCCTCTATTCACCAGCCATTTCATTTTGAATTTTGAAACTTAATTCATTTACATTCATGTTTTTGGGCACCAAGATAGCTCGTTCGTTCAACCAAATATCATCTCTGTAATTTTGAGCAACATTTGGGAACACCTTTTGAATGAGTTCGGTTTTTGAATCAGTAAACTGACAAAAATTGTCAGGAAATGTAACGCAGCCAATGAAAGAGTCTAAAGCGAATTTGCCATTACCTATTTCAATGAGTTGTTTTGAAAATATTTCTTTAGATCGATCATTTTGCAACTCGACACGCATATTCTTGCTTAAATTTAGTATTTTTACGTGTTTCCACCAAATGGAGGACTTTAAATATGCATTAAGTTCATCAGCTGGCGTTGACCATGGAATCACTGGCAATGTTTAACGAAAATCTCCTGCTAACAAAATCATCGCACCACCAAATCGGTTTTGATTGTCTCGCAGATCTTGCATGGTTCGGTCTAATGCCTCCAAAGAATTTTTATGTACCATCGTGCATTCATCCCACACTATCAATTTACATTGCTGCAAAACCTTTACGATTGCAGAGTTCTTCGAAATGTTGCAGATTGAAGTTTCGATGCTTTGCATATTCAACGGCAATTTTAGCGCTGAATGGGCTGTTTGACCGCCTTCCAAAAATGTAGCTGCAATGCCTGATGAAGCAAGTGCGAGTGCAATTTCATTGCGTGAGCGAATTGTTGCTAAAATCAAAAAAATCAGGAGCGTCCAAGAAGTAAATCCCTCCAGTTCCATAATGTACAACTTCCATAAGAGTATCAAATACAAACTTTTGTTGTTGGTTCAACAGCGGAAGATTTATTCGGACTTATTCTCTTAAAGGATCGAGATCGTACAGTTTTTATCGTTGCAACTCTTGATTAAAAGCGTCGTGCATCGGGCGATTGGGCGCGGCCATGCCTAATTGAGATAATACTTTGTTTGACATCATCAAGCACATATCCTCAATTGATATTAACGCCTCGTTGTAAATTTCTTCACTGACTTGTAAATCTGTATTTCCTGTTCAAATGCGCATTTGATGCACAATATCGTCACACATATCATCTTTGTATTTTATCCATAAATAATTGGTTTTGACGGGAAGCATGCTGATATAATTATAGAAAACAATGTTCGTATTTGATGAGCTTGTGAAGAAATTATAGCATCATTGAGAGTTTGATCCCAATGAGCGTCATTTTCTAACAGTTGCAAACGTTGACAGGCTTCTTTGTAAGAGCCACACAATTCACCATTAACAGTTCGTAGCTTTTGGAATGATGTTGGGCCTCGAACATTGACTAATAGCAATCGCATATAAAAACACTAATCGTTGTTTACATGGACTGAATAAATTCGACCTATTGCATCGGTAGAATATACATTTGGATAACCTGGAACCGGTTTTCCTTGTTTCTGTGGTTGAAATTTCTTAGTGGATTGATTATAAGTATAATATTTTGGTATTTCGGAGTATAGCAGTGTTCGGGCGAAATCATCATTCAGGCACAATTAAAAAAAACTGGTAAAGGTTGTAGATGGTGGTTGAACAGCTCGTTGTAATGAGTTCTGTGCCGTGAAATATACTCTTTGACCATTTTCTAAGTGTATGGCTAAGTGAACAACAGTGGGGTGTCTTTCATGAATGGGAAAAGAAAAAAATGCGCCAAATTGCTTCATTACTGCTAACATACCGGCCCATTTGGTATTGGGTAACTTCGTCATTGTTATTCTCTGAACCGACTCCAATCACAGCCATGTCACTTCCGTTGGTTACATATTTACAAATGTATTTGATAGATTTCATGGAATGGCAAAATTCAACATTGATGTGGGCCTTTAAATCTTTGATAGGATCGGTGAATATGGAACAATCCAACGATTATCAATTTCAATGTCTTGTTTATTAACTTTGACAATTGTTGATCTTCCATTGTCTACAGTCGATCGGTGACGATACAGTGGATAACCATCATTTCCGGTAATTGTTTCTGCTACTAATGCCCGTGGATAACGCTTAGTACATTTACCATCCTCCATAAACGGTGAATTTTGATTAAGTGTTACACAGGGACCATGAATCATTTTTTTATAACTACTTCATGCAAGAGTGGATCTAATTGTACATCAGGGATTTCAGCTGATATCACTTCATCAACTACTTCATTTGGTCTTAACATCTCAACCAACCAAATCAGAATATGTGCATGAGGCAATCCACGTTTCTGCCACTCCACTGAATACATCCAGCAGCGCGTCTCGCCAAACACGCTATGTTTCCTAATGAAATCCATTAAAGGTTTCAACTTTTGTTTGAAGACTCTTGCCGTAATGTCATGGCGATCAATGGGTGATTGACCAGGGAATATCACAAGTTTGATTTCTATCGACTGCGGATTGCACGTGAATGTGATAAATAAATCTGCTGTGCCATAAGGCAGAACATACGACAAGGCATCTTGAGCATATTCATGCATATGTCGAGGACTTCCGATGTATGTTTCTGGAAGATTTGCCATCCGGCCGACATTCTCTGCATTTCCATTAGTATTAATCGCATCTCGAAGGTGAATATACTCTTCAGAATGGAGTTTGGTCTGGTTCAACCTGATGAATGTCAATCACTCTGTTTCAATTTTGACATACATATCAACAGCATATTGGTGAAATAATCACCGACATTTCAAGATGTAATTGTCTTCATTTTCACGAACCATCAGGTGGTATGAATAATAGTTCATTGAACTGACATTTTTGTTGATTTCGGCACCTGTAAATAAAAGTCTGTTTGTTAAATATTACCTTAAAGTTGGCATGAAGTTGTCCCGAGCTACATTTGTTGCCTCAAATGAAGTCGTTTGGAAGCAGTTGTTATATTTTTGGATATTAGTAAGGAAATGTATTGAATCCGTTCCTGTTCCTGAAACCAACGAGGCAATGGCTCTGGTGGCGGTACCAATGGCACTATATTCACTTTGCCATTTGCGCAACACAATCCAACGGCTTCATTTTTGTATTTCAATGCCTTACAATGTGGGCAAACTGAGTTCATAGATCCAATAGAAAGGCATTGATAGGCATTGTAGTCAATTGAAATATCGTAACTTAAAGCAGCTCGTTTCAAACCTGCAAGATTATTAGCTGAATGACGTGTTGCACGGGTTTGTGATATCCGAATCCTTTCAATCACATTTCGCTCTTCACGTTGCTGTGCAGTTCGATTAGAATGAAAATTAACTTGTTTTCTAGCATTTAGAGTTCTTCGACCCAAATTGCTCCGCCCGCGACTTATAGGTGGCATGAGTCTTGGACTGATTATAAATGAAAACACACACAAAATAATCCAATCAACCGAAGAAAAATTGAGGAACTTCAAACTGTATATCGTAGAAAGAGAAAGTTTCAAATTTACGGATGCACTCAAGTAGTTTATATTAATTTTAAGATTAAGTTCATAATTATAATGTTACTAATTACATTTCAAATGGTTTTTCTTTATATTATGGTTTAGTACTCTTTGGTTTTATTTGAATAAAACGAAATAATAAGTAAATGTGTCGATTGAGAAGCGAAGATTAAACACAACCAAGAAAATAACACTCACAAATTGAGAATCTACTGAAAAATTGTCAAAGTCAAATTGTATATTGTTTTGTCTTTATAGTATGGTTTGGTACTCTTTTGTTTTATTTGAATAAAACGAATACATAAGTAAATGTGTCGATTGAGAAGCGAAGACTAAACACAACCAAGAAAATAAAACGCACTAATTTTGAATTTACTGAAAAACTGTCAAAGTAAAATTGTATATCGTAGAAAGAGAAAGTGTCAAATCTACGGATGCATTCAAATTTACAAATTAAATTTCAAATGTTTTTTTCCTTATATTATGGTTTGGTACACTTTTTTTTATTTGAATAAAACGAAACAGTAAGTAAATGAATTGAAATTCGATTTTAGGGTGTCTATGATCGATTCACTTAATCGATTCATTGCTAAAATCGATTTTCACGACCCAAAACAATCGATTCTTAGATTAATATATCTCAGTTCGCCGTCCCTAAAATTGACATCTAGGAACAGTTTAAATGGGAATAAGAAAATTGTGGTTTTTACGTTTTTCAGTGCAATTTTTCCAATTTTTCTCTTCATAAGAACCTTCCTCGGACTTCAACGAATTTTAGAGAGAAAAAATTAGCTGAATGGTCTAGCCGTTCTCGAGTTTTGTGGTTAGCAACACATTTAACCATTCATTTTTATTTATAAGAAAGAAGATCAGGCCTCACTAAACTTTATAGTTTAAAATTTAATCGTTAAATGTTATCAACTTTACGTATAGTTTTAAATTTCAGTGTTTGATTTGAATCATAACCTATTTTTCCCCCTTTACGCCACTATTAAAACTTTAAAACGAACCTTCTCCCAGCTCTTTATCTATTTGTTGTACCAAACCACTCAAATAAGATATAAGCTATCACTATTCTTAAACAAAGAGACATATTTTATTTGCTGATATACAGCTATACATAAATCATTGTTTTAATAGTGATCTAATCAATGAATGATTGTAAAGAAGAGCCACTGACCACACAGAAGATAAATATGAACAATTCACAAAGAAAATTGGGTTTTAGTTTTAGGCTAAATTTTTGCAGGCATTCTTGACCCTTAAACTTTAAAATAAGAGTTTGTCAAAATCAATGAAGCCCTATTATCACAGTTTACTACCATAAGTGGGCTTATCAAATTATACATACATACATAATATATATATATATATTATATATATATATATATATATTTAGAGAGAAAGAGAGCTAGAAATTTAAAAAATGTGAGAGTGAGTATATGAGTGTGTTAATGTGTAATTGAGTGAATATAATCTATGTTTGAGAATTTTAGAAATATAGAGATTTGAGATTGATAGAGTGTGAGAGAAAGTTTGGAAAAGATTTTGAGAGTATGAGGTTTTTTGAGAAAGAGCGCGTGAAAGAGAGTTTGTGTGGAAAAGAGTCTGGAAAGATTGTGAGATAAAGATTGTTAAAAGGGATTGTGAGAGATAGTTGGTGAGAAAGAGTGTCTTGTGTGTATGTACGGGCTAGTGAGAGCTAGAGTGTGTTAGAAAGAAATAGAGTTTGTTTGAACAGATTATGTGGAAGCAAAGGGTGTTTAAAAGAGTGTGTGTGTAAAAGAGAGTGTATGAAAGAGAGTGTGCGTGAAAGAAAGTTTGTGGTTAATGAGAGTGTTTGTGAAAGAGAGTTAGTGTGAAATAAATTGCACGTGAAATAGTGTGTGTATGTGATTGAATGTGTGTGAAAAAGAATTTGTGAGGAAGAAAGATAGCATGTTAGAAGGAGAGTATGTGAAAAATAGCGTGTGAAAATAGAGTGCTTGAGAAAGAGATTGTGTGTGAAAGAGAGTTTGTGATAGAGTGTGTGAGGGAGAAAATTTGGAATAGAAAGTTTGTGAAAGTGTGTATGTGAGAGACAAAGCTTGTGAGCGCGGGGTGTGTGAAATAGACTGAGTGTGAAAGAGAATTATTGTGAAATAGGGTCCGTGTGTGTGATAGAGAAAGTTTGTAAGTGGGTGTGTGAAAAAGAGCGTTTGTTTGATTGAAATTTTGTGTGAAAGAGGTTGAGAAAGACAATTTGTGAGAAGGAAAGTTTGTTATAAAGATATTGTCTATGAACCAAAGTATATGATAGAGAGTGTTTGTGAGAATGTGTGTGTGAAAATTTTGTTGTGAATGTAAGTGTGTTCTGAGAAAGAGCGTGTGTGAGAAAATTGTGTCATAGATTTAGATTTAGTGAGATAGAAATTGTAGAGAGAAAGATTGTGTGTTTGAGGGAGAGTGTGATAGAAATATTGTGTGTGAGAGGAAGATTATGTGTGAAAGAGAGTTTATTAGTGAGATTAATTATTCAGTGTAAGAAAGTAGCTGCGTTGGAGAGTAAGTATGAATATGAGAAGACGGATGGAGTGCACAACATATTATTTACTAGCATCACGTCTTACTCCCCGTTCGGGCTTTACATTTACGTACTAATGGTGCTGATGGTTTTAAGGATGAGGAAGGTTCAATATATCATCATTTACGTGGAAAACCATTTAATAAAAACCAGCTCAGTATACCCAACAGAGAATCGTATCCCTTTCAATTTGTGAATTATAGGAATTATTGTTTATTTAAACGCGAAATTAACGATAATAAAGTCTTAATAACAATAATATTTCCCCAGATTAGGAAATTAATTATCTAATCAAATAATATAGCTAAATTATGTTCTAGGACCAGCTATTAAAATAATCATTTTGTGATCAGAGGTAAATAATTAAAAAAAAATCAATAAAAACAAAATGATATATTTATAACCTGTAATCAGTGGTTTGTTTGGGTTTTTTTTTGCCATAATTTTTGTATTTGTTGCACCGTACAACTTAAGTAAGGGCTGAGTTATTATTTTTAACCAAAGAGAAATATTTGATTTACAGGATGAGTTATTATTTTTAACTAAGGAGAAATATTCTATTTACAGGTGTAAACCCATGCGCAAAGCAGGCTTTCAATGGTGATGTAAAGGAAGAATTAAAGCCGAAAATTCATTGGGAAAATCAGATCTAATTTGGAAACTATTAACTTTCCTGATATCCTAATCTTTAAAATGAGAAATCATTTGTAAAAATTTGTAAAGTTATTTCTATTAATTTCTATTACCGGAAACGGGATAGTCGAATTATAATAAGATAAGATTATTACTACAACCAGAAAAAAATAGTGTTTGAATCCCAAAAATTTTGTTTCTCTCCAATGGATAAGTGGTATAAGGCATTGGACATATATTGCAATTGGTCACTCTTGGCAGGGATGTTGGAGTTTTAATCCAGGTTGAGCTATTTGGGAGTGTGTTTTTAGCTATATTTTTCTCATTTCTTCTTGACGCTTATGCGTGTATATAGATGGCCTTAGGGGCCAATAGAGAGCCAATACAGTTAGTTGGTCTTAGGATCAATTAACGGGTATTAAGAAGTGATAAGATAAAAAATAATCAGTTGGTGGGCTTGCATAGTTGGTCATGAGGGAAAATAAAAAGGATTTATAAAGTTTGCCAGATAGGTAAAAATAGAATCAACACAGTTGGCCTGGACAGCAATTATTAGATAGTTTACATAGTTGGTCATGTGCGAAAATAGAAATAGTTTATGAGGTTTTTCAGAAGGGAAAAGAGAGTGTTTATAAAGCCACACAAATAGGAAAAAATTTAATGGATCTATAATATAGTTTCCCTTGTGGTCAAATAGAGAAGTTTTATTAAATTGGGTGAGTGTGTAAAAATAAGATAAACGTTGTTAATCTTAAGACAAATTATAAGGTTTAAATATTTGGCAATGTGGAAAATAGAATGTTTACATAATTAGCCATAAGGTCAATTATGGTATTTACATGGTTGGCCATATGAGCAAATATTAGGTGTATATAATTGGTTGTATGAAGTGACGGACAAATTTTTCTAGACACTTGTTAACATATTAGATAAAATTAATTTACGTTTTCCTGTATTTTAAAAATCACTGGAATTACAAAATCAATAAACAAATCTATGAACGAAAGAATAAAATAATACAGGTTTTGAATTTAACTTACCGAGCGATGACATTGCTTTTACGAAAGCTGTGTGCGTCTGTCTCTAAATCCCAAAATATTAGTATCACAATATTTTAAGCATTATATAAGTCTGCTAAATATCTTCCTATTTTTGACACCTGCTCATTATATTTTTTGACAAAATTTTGAGCACGGGTTCTATCTGTGATGCAATATTTATTGTTCTAAACGTTTTAAACTTAAGTGCATTTTCCAAATGAATTACAGTAGTGGGTGAAATGAGAGTTCTGGACCACTTTCTCCCATAAGGTTTAACATTGATCCTCACCACACGCCGTGAAGTGATCCTCACCGCACCCCGTGTAAGGAGAATCACTTTATCTTTACACTGCACCCCGTGAGGTGATCCTCACCGCACCCCGTGTAAGGAGAATTACTTTCTCCTGGATGTTCAATGTTAGTATCTCCTGGTGGTGAGTCTTGGGACCGCAGTCACTCAGATTTTTGACGTTTGGATGTGTGGGAATGGTGGTGTTGGGTGTGTTGTGTAGTTGATAAAATAGAGCGACCATGGTGACTAGATAGCTTTGCTATGTAGTTTATTCCTTCGGGTCACGGAACGATGGTGCATGAGGAATAAATGTGAGATAAATATTATTGGTGGGTAGATACATTTAGTTTACAATATCCGTCCCACTCTCGGCTATTTATTTGTTATCGTGTCTGAAATTATGTTTTTGGTAGCTTAGATCAGGCTTTCTCAGTCCCACGCCCCAGTGTAAGGAGGATCACTTTCTCCCTGTAGACGATGGCGAGGTATTTCAACCTGTGAGTTCCTTTTCCCAAGTGTTGATTACGTCTCCCTTACACACCCTCCCCCTCGATGGCCATCCAGCCCACTACGTCATGATTGGCCGAGATAGGTCACGTGACCCCTCCTGCTCTGTGATTGGCTGATCCCCTCCTTCCCCAACCCTCCTTCCCCTGCCCTACTTTCCTCTGATTGGCTGTTGGTTTTCCCTACAGCCGGCAAACCCCTGACATGATGGTTCTTGCTGATTAATTATTAATGATTGTTAATTAATTATTAATTATTGTTAGTTAATTAATTGGTAGGATAGATGTGTTGTAGTTTTTTATTTATTGCTGGCATACGCCAGACATGTTGGTTGTCAATTAATTAAATGGTAGGATAGAGGTGCCGGAGTTTTAGGGCGTTGTAGTTTATTTATGGGCATACAGTCCTTGACGTTGCGGCAGGAGGGCTTGGCACGAAGCTTGCGCTACGGCTGTCAAGCCTAGAATGAACATTGGTTCTTCCTCCCTGTCCCGGAACAAGCAGCGTGAACCTTGTGCTATGGTGGTTGGTGTTAGAATGTGGTAATTCGTTCCCGAGACCCCCTCCTCCTTCGCAACCCTGGTGCCAGTCTGCGGGGTCGACAAGTGACCTCAACAACCTTGGGTTTTCCCAATGACGTAATCATTGCGTGTTATGTCGCAACCCTGGCGCCAGGTTGGCGGGCAGTAAAGACAAGTTGGGACAAGAATAGATCGTGACCTCTGCAACCTGGGTTTTTCCTATGACGTATTCATTGCGTGTTATGTCACAACCCTGGCGCCAGGTTGGCGGGCAGACAAGACAAGTTGGGAGAAGAATAGATCGTGACCTCAGCAACCTGGGTGTTTCATATGACGTAATCATTGCGTGTTATGTCGCAACTATAGCATCTCTAATTATGCACAATCAGGGGCCTCGGAATCCACAGGTAGGGGCCTCTACCCGTCACAAGTCTAATAAAATCTGTTGTTTGGTAGCGTCTGTCAAACAGCACGGCTGCAGGTATGCGTCCAGGACCGTCGGCAACATGGCAACCCTCGGTTTTTTACAGCACCAGCAGGGGCCACGGAATCAACACTTAGGGATCTCAGCCACATGTGTTTATTTTTCCTATGACGTAATCATAGGTTCTTATGTCGCAAATCTAGCATCTCTAATTATGCACAATCAGGGGCCTCGGAATCCATAGTTAGGGGCCGCAATCTCCCCGTCACAAGTCTACTAAAATTGGTTGTTTGGTAGCGTCGGTCGAAAAACATGGATGTAGAAATGTTCCTCCACCCGCAGCTCTCGGACCGGACAACCTGGGTTTTTTGCTATGCCGTAATCATTGCGTGTTATGTCGCAAATCTAGCTGACACATGCACAATCAGGGGCCACGGAATCCGCAGTTAGGGGCCGCTATC
Source organism: Timema cristinae (assembly GCA_039000515.1). Lineage (NCBI taxonomy): Eukaryota > Metazoa > Arthropoda > Insecta > Phasmatodea > Timematidae > Timema > Timema cristinae. The sequence goes on along the minus strand of JBCFYV010000012.1, from coordinate 30,076,166 downwards.
CCCGGTACAAAAGTCTATTAAAATTGTTTGTTTGGTATCGTCTTTCACAATGCACGAATGTGTGTATCCGTCACGGACCGGAGGAGTAAGGTAGAATTGTTCCAGAGTTTATGTGGTGTGAGGGAGTGTATAAAACCACCATCCCACCGAGCGAGATATGAATCCACTACCTCCAACGGCCATAACGTGTACCCGACCCCCCGATACTTCTTAAACAACAACAGATAAATTTAATGTTTACGTACATAAAAAAATGCATAGGTAATGGCCGTAAATATATATCAGGTCTGAATACATGGCGACAGTTTGGCGGGTCGTCAAGACAAGAATGATGGCGCCAGGTTGGCGGGCAGACAAGACAAGTTGGGACAAGAATAGATCGTGACCTCAGCAACCTGGGTGTTTCCTATGACGTAATCATTGCGTGTTATGACGCAACCCTGGCGCCAGTATGTCGGCACAACAAGACGAGTTGAGACAAGCTTATATATTAAGGTCATCGACACGGGCGCCAGGTTGGCGGGCAGACAAGACAAGTCGAGACAAGAATATATCGTGCGACGTCAAACGAGGGAGGGGGAAGGCTATAAAGAGGGGCGCCCACTTGGTTGTCTATTTATAAACGTTTGTAGAGCGGGCCAAGATGGACAAGTTACAGCAGCTGGTAAATATCGTCAACGCCGTGCAGACCGTCAAATTGTGTGATCCAGCCGTAGATCAAAATTACTCGGTTGATACATTAAAAGCCGTCAATACAAGGTTCGGGAGACGTCTAATAGCTTATCTAGACGGTGAGTTTTGTGTATTTTTACCCTGTCGGTTTGGTACTCTAACAGATGAAGACGTGTGTGACTTAAATAAAGAAAAACTGGTATTTACCTGCGCTGGAGTAAAACCCGGTTCGCCTACCATTGTGAACTTTGAACGCGCTTAAGAGACATGGCAGTTAACAACAACGGGCAGCGGAGCATAGTTGACTCTACAGAACGTTTATCTCTCAGGTACACTCACCATGCTTCGATCCGGCTATATTAATTTAATGTTTATGCCTTGACGGCGAAGAAGTGGAGGGGACGTTTTAAGAACCTGAATTGCAACGCGTACGTCTCCCTGTAAAAGTTTTTCACCAAATGCATCCAGACTCGTGACAGATATTCAACAACTGTTGTGATAAGCATATGCATAAAACTAAACTCTATGATTCTATAGAAGAAATATTTGATTTATTTTGGCTAAAAAATGTTTGTGCTATAAAAACTGCAAAGATACTGCACTAAACTCATGCTCACTAGCACCCGCCTTTAATCCTAGCAGTCCCAACTCAGCTCGCGCGATGTTTGGGAGTAAAAGGGAAAGGAAAAGACAAGAAATGTGTGCAGTACATTCGTATTTGAATGATTACTAGACATTTCCCACGATGACGATGGGGGACAATGCGACAAAGTTTCTTGCTAATAATTACAGTTTGTCCCTGTTATGACAGAATGAGGATCTGTGCACAGTCCTTATCTGTGAAGACATTCTAAAATGTCAGAAAACGGCCTTTTCAATGAAGTTTTTTATACAAATATCATTTAATATTTCGACAATGTTCAGTATTAGAAACTTCTATTAGCTATTTATCTCCATTAATGTTTAACCAGAAATGATCCACGTGCATTAATGTTGGTGTAAATTTACCATTTCTAGCCGACTGTGTCTCAAGAGTTGATTGGCATTTGATGCAGGCTGTTAATGGGTAACTACAAATATCTCACAAAAGCTAGTAAAGAAGCATACTTGTTTCCTTCTAGTTCTACAGCGCATGCGCATTGATTCGAGATGTTCTTTTTATAATAGATCGGTTCTTCCGTGACTAAAATCTCAGGGTAGAGCAGTATAAATAGGTATGAGTTGAACTTTTAACAGAACATCTCATGCCTATGAGGCTGAAACCTAGCGATTGGTTTTCAGAGCTCGTCACGTGACCTGGTTTCTTTTCTGCGATTGGTTTTAGGTGAACGTAAAGAGTCCACGTTGACTAACTCTCAGTGATTGTAGATTTATGAAACGTCTGCTAACCTATTATTGACTTACAATTATTAATTGATAAAGGATATTAGGTTAAGCCAGGTGTATATATATATATTACAGATGATAATAAATTGGTCGATTTGTAGTTAATACAATTAATGCGTTACCATGGTTACTAATTGTAAACAAAGAGTAAAAAACTGGTTCGCCACCTCCTAGATACTTATAATCTCCTAATACAATATTTAAAATTAAACAAAAATATTCTAAGTCCACGAAAGTACTACTACCACAAATGAAAAGAGTTATAATATAATTTGATATAAAGGTTTTATTTATATTATATATAGTATAAACTTATATAAAAGACAGATGCAGCAAAAGAAATAAACACTCGATCTACTCACAAACTAAAGTTTTTTCAAAATGTCACCACTAGCTCCGATGACAGCAGCAGAGTACGTCTAGTTTATTAATTCACTTTTAAACATCACACTTTGTCCTCCGAGATATATTATACAGCGTGCTTTAGATTTAAAGCGCTTACAATCAAAATAATATATTGACTTTGGAAGGAAGACGTTACCGAAACTGCCCAGGCTAGTATGTAGTCGGCGGGCGTTTCACCTATAATTTTAACATTTGAATAATTTTTGTAATTTGTTAAATCCTCGATATTTACAGGTTCTTCGGATTTTACCTCCTCCTCCGGTGGTGGTGGTGGGCGCACTTGTGACTGCTGACTGGTAGACAGACGACTCTGACTGTGGATACTCCAGTGAATCTGACGTCCAGTAGGTAGACTGCTCGGACGGTGGGCACGCAGGTGACTCTACTAACTGGTAGACAGACGACTCTGACGACGGGTAAACCTGTGACGTCTGGTAAGTAGATGACTCTGGTGGTGGGTACTCTGGGGCTGGGTACGCCTGTGACTCTCGGGCTGTGTACGGCTGTCTCTCTGAGGGCTGCAGCGGCTGCGGCGTGAAGTACGGTGACGGGTGGTGTGGAACTCGGAAGGGCGGTGGTGGAGGTCGGGGTAACACAGCTACCACGTCCCCCTTGCGGAAATGGTAAACGGCGCACGTTACATCACACATATACGTTTCCGCCATTCTCTCGTAGGGTAGTACTTCCGTCGCTCGTATCGTGTGACAGGTAGAGTCACAAAACTCTATGTAGCCTTGCTCCTATACTTTGTAAATTACCTGTCTATCACTCACCGCCACATTGTGAACATTCTCTCCCGTCATATAGGCACGCCCCTCCATCGTATGGCCCACAAACATTAAATTAATATAGCCGGATTGATGCATGGTGAGCGTACCTGAGAGCTAAACGTTCTGTAGAGTCCCCTATGCTCCGCCGCCCGTTGTTGTTGTTAACTGCCGTGTCTCTTAAGCGCGTTCAAAGTTCACAATGGTAGGCGAACCGGGTTTTACTCCGGTGCAGGTAAATACCAGTTTTTCTTTATTTAAGTCACACACGTCTTCATCTGTTAGAGCACCAAACCGACAGGGTAAAAATACACAAAACTCACCGTCTAGATAAGCTATTAGACGTCTCCCAAACTTTGTATTGACGGCTTTTAATTTATCAACCGAGTACTTTTGATCTACGGCTAGATCACACAATTTGACGATCTGCACGGCGTTGACGATATTTACCAGCTGCTGTAACTTGTCCATCTTGGCCCGCCTCTACAAACGTTTATAAATAGACAACCAAGTGGGCACCCCTCTTTATAGCCTTAGCCTTCCCCCTCCCTCGTTTGACGTCGCACGATATATTCTTGTCTCGACTTGTCTTGTCTGCCCGCCAACCTGGCGCCCGTGTCGATGACCTCAATATCTAAGCTTGTCTCAACTCGTCTTGTTGTGCCGACATACTGGCGCCAGGTTTGCGTCATAACACGCAATGATTACGTCATATGAAACACCCAGGTTGCTGAGGTCACGATATATTCTTCTCCCAACTTGTCTTGTCTACCCGCCAACCTGGCGCCAGAGTTGTGACATAACACGCAATGAATACGTCATAGGAAAAACCCAGGTTGCAGAGGTCACGATCTATTCTTGTCCCAACTTGTCTTGTCTGCCCGCCAACCTGGCGCCAGGGTTGCGACATAACACGCAATGATTACGTTATTGGGAAAACCCAAGGTTGTTGAGGTCACTTGTCGACCCCGCAGACTGGCACCAGGGTTGCGAAGGAGGAGGGGGGTCTCGGGAACCAATTACCACACTCTAACACCAACCACCATAGCACAAGGTTCACGTTGCTTGTTCCGGGACAGGGAGGAAGAACCAATGTTCATTCTAGGCCTGGCAGCCGTAGCGCAAGCTTCGTGCCAAGCCCTCCTGCCGCAACGTCAAGGACTGTATGCCCATAAATAAACTACAACGCCCTAAAACTCCGGCACCTCTATACTACCATTTAATTAATTGACAACCAACATGTCTGGTGTATGCCAGCAATAAATAAAAAACCACAACACATCTATCCTACCAATTAATTAATTAACAATAATTAATAATTAATTAACGATCATTAATAATTAATCAGCAAGAACCATCATGTCAGGGGTTTGCCGGCTGTAGGGGAAAACCAACAGCCAATCAGAGGAAAGTAGGGCAGGGGAAGGAGGGGTGGGGAAGGAGGGGATCAGCCAATCACAGAGTAGGAGGGGTCACGTGACCTATCTCGGCCAATCATGACGTAGTGGGCTGGATGGCCATCGAGGGGGAGGGGGTGTAAGGGAGGACGTAATCAACACTTGGGAAAAGGAACTCACAGGTTGAAATACCTCGCCATCGTCTACAGGGAGAAAGTGATCCTCCTTACACTGGGGCGTGGGACTGAGAAAGCCTGATCTAAGCTACCAAAAACATAATTTCAGACACGATAACAAATAAATAGCCGAGAGTGGGACGGATATTGTAAACTAAATGTATCTACCCACCAACAATATTTATCTCACATTTATTCCTCATGCTCCATCGTTCCGTGACCCGAAGGAATAAACTACATAGCAAAGTTATCTAGTCACCATGGTCGCTCTATTTAACCAACTACACAACACACCCAACACCACCATTCCCACACATCCAAACGTCAAAAATCTGAGTGACTGCGGTCCCAAGACTCACCACCAGGAGATACTAACATCGAACATCCAGGAGAAAGTAATTCTCCTTACACGGGGTGCTGTGAGGATCACCTCACGGGGTGCAGTGTAAAGATAAAGTAATTCTCCTTACACAGTGTGTGGTGAGGATCACTTCACGAGGTGCGGTGAGGATCACTTCACGGGGTGTGGTGAGGATAAATGTTAAACCTTATGGGAGAAAGTGGTCCAGAACTCTCATTTCACCCACTACTAATTGCACATTCCTCCTGTTTTTAGATTATTTTACTCAAATGTTTAAGATCCTTAAGCCTATCGTGGTCCACAACACCTCACCACCAAATAATAAAGAATAAAAACAAAATAGGTTCAGTTTTTTTCATTCACAGTTAACCAAAATTGTTTACCAAACCATGCATTAGAAAAAGTGTTTTTTGTTGCCATCTACTTGCATAAGTTTAAAGTTATTAGGCTGATTTTCTCCAAAACGTTAATTCATAGGATTTATTGCAGTTTTAATTAATAAATTGAAATTTTAACTAGGCATCTACTCTATTAAATTTAATTAATCATTTTCACGCGTCATCTTAGTTCTAGTGTCTTATCACATATTTAAAAAGAGACACATGTACGAAAAAATAAAATATAGACAACCTTTATCTTATATATCGGGCCAGCTCAGCTCGGCCCAATTTACTAGTGTAAAGCTTGCACCGGAATTGTAAGGGCATTGACCTTGAGGGACTTCTCAAACTAGGTGTGATAGTGTCCTTCACAGCTGGCCCTACTCAGCTTCTATATTCGGTCAATCTAGCTCTGGTACAGTCCTCGCATGACTTTAGAGCGAGGAATGAATAATTTTTAACTTGAATACAGTATATTGAATCCAATATCACTACGTGTAGAGAAGGTTGATCCGCCTTACACTCATAATTTTCCCTACAATATTTTATAGAATAAAAAGAAAGAAAAAATATTTTTTATGTTAAAAAACTGCTGGAAAAATGTTGGTGGGGCCTGGCCCTTGTGGCCCCTAATAACCTGCTATATGGTTAAATTTAATATATTTTGTGAGGTAAATGGCGGTTACTCAAGAAAGGGAACATATTCAAAAATGTTTCAATTAATATTTAATTCTTAAATTGTATCTTAAATATTGGTTGCGTGTGTCTTAGTACTAAACAATATAAGTTATCAAATTAACCAATAAATATATACACATACCTTTCAATTAGTCTACTAACCCTAGTGTGTTTATGGTTTATGATAAATTTAGATTTTTCTGATCTTTAAAAACTACAAAAAACCGTTGCATTCACTTGGCAGATATAGTTTGTTACTCACCTTCAAGGTCAATCTACGTCACTTGTCAAAGTCAGCAAAAGAGATAAATCTATAGAAATAATTGTAGTATTTTTTAACTGTCATAATAGTCCAAAATTCCCGTGAATTGACAATATATTTACCCCCTCGTATCTTAATAAACGTTGGGGTACTACTAACATATATTTAAAAAAAGTATACATCCATTACTGTTTCCAGCCTGTGGCCTGTGTCAGTGTTTTATTCTAGCAATATATTCTTCCCCTTGCTTGTTTGCTTGGCCTATAGTAGCTTCATATCCCCTATAATATAACTTAATACTAAAAGAGGCACAACAGCCTGTCCTGAGCCATTAATTTATCATTGTGAAAGGATAAACCCATATTTCACCAATATAAAGTTTTCGGCCATCCCGAGAATAAAACCCGGGACCCTTAGTTCAAAAGACAGCCATGCTATCAACTGAACTAAGGTGTTGGATGTATATATTATAATTTTTTAGCACCATGTATTACTATACCAGTTGGGGCTATACGCGCATAAAATGAAGCTAGTGTGTTAGGGAAGAGGAAAGCTGAATTTAAAGGAAGTGTGCCTAGGTTTGCGTGGAGGCATAGTGTAAAGCCATTTAGGAAAATCCACCCTCAGTACACCCGATCGAGATTCAAACTGCGATCTCCCGGTCATCGGAAGCTTAGACTAACACAAGAGTGATGCTTTAGGCCATTCGGCCAACGAAGCAGGTGATATATATTAATTAATCTAATGGGGTAAAGAAGAGCAAGACATAGTTTAGAGTAACTGTTCAAATATTTGTGGGGATCGGGAGTGGTAGGACCTTTAGGCAGAATTCTTCTCAGTACGCCAAACAGAAATTTGAGCTCCAGCCTCTCCGTGACCGTCAAACCACACTAAATGAGCTTGACAGCTTGACAGCTTGACCACATGCACACCTGTACCAGTGAATGGACACTATCTCTTTGACCAGACTATGAACGGATAATATGGACATGTTTCCTTGTAGAACTAAATCTTCAATATGTAAGATACGTTTGTGAAACTCTTTTTTACCGTAGACGTCATGCAAATACTTTTATATCAAAGATAGTTCCTATGTGTAAAGGAAAAACTTATGTTTTTTCCTGTAACAATATAGATAAGAGATACATGCTTAGCAGTATCACTTTGGTGACATACTATACGTATAAGGCGTTTTTTTTTGTGTGTGTGGTCTATCTCGTCGACTTTACTTGTGTATTTATGCAATTCCTATATACACCCGTGGTAGCTTCCTACTTACCAGTAAAGAGGCATTTCATTTGTATTTAAACTTTGAAACTTCTCTATCCATTTTATTATACAATCTATCAAACTTTTAATTTAATTTTTCTTTATATTTTGTTTTCATGTTTATCTTCTTTTTATTCTACGAACAATTTAAACGGATCCTTCAAAAAGTACGGCAAAAGTGTATTCATGACTTATAATTTAATTTTTTTCTATATTACCACGTCTTACTATCTGTTCAGGATGTAGGCATATATTATACATATTCTAATGTGGTAGGGATGAAGAAGGAAGCATTTTTAAGTTAGTCTACCCGTATTTGTGTGGAATGATATTGGGAAACCATTTAGTAAAAACCAACCTCAGTAGACTAGACAGGGATTCGAAACCTGATCTCTCCATCATCAGCTGGCTAGTCTAACACGATAGTGATGCCTTATACCATTCGACCTCTGTCAACTAGTCAATTTGTTAGTAGAACGAATTTTACTTTCTTTCCTGGTTGTCGCATTCACAGCAGTAGAGAGTGGTTGAGGAATTTATAATTTATGGGAAGTATACGCGCATTTATGTGAAGAATGAGTGGGAAAAGATTAAAGAAATAATATTTCAGTGTATCGGGCTGGAATTTGAAGTATTACCAAATATATCACCAGAAAATCAGACAAGATAAGACAGGTTCCTCTGTGTCCACGTAGCCACTGATGTTTATGATCAATATTATTCCTAGATTTGATTTCGAAATTTGTTTAGATACTCAGAAATAAATAAACTTGAAAAAGGTTAGGTATTATGCTTATATTTAAATATAATTTTTTATTATAGAAAATTCACATTTGGCGTTCTGAGTGTAAAATGTTTAATGCAACTAGCGTTAATGAAAGCCTATTTTTGTTAAGGTTGGAGGCTACTTGAAGGAAAATGTCTTCACACCGCGGTTTGTATAATATGAATGGTAGGTATGAAGCCTCACCATTATAAAACTATCCACAATTATCTTAGAAACTTATGTTATCGGAACATGCATTTATTAAATATTATTTCTTTTTTAAGGAAAGCAGGATTTAAATATTGGGTAATAAGTTTTTATCTTAGAACGGAGACATATATAGGGTGAAATGATGTTGTAAATAAGATAATTTAGACTTTTATTTAATTTGTTTAGATATTAATCTCTAAAAGTTAGGTACTAAGTCCAATATAAACATATTAACACTTTTCATCCTCACAATGGCATGAGTCATGTTTTAAAAAATTAAATAAACTCCAACTCTAACTCCTAGCATGGTGTTTCTGGATATCTACAACGTGTTTCAGATATTCAGTAGGCAGGCTCCTTAAGTGTCATTTAATTATAAATAGTAGGTAACTTAATGCAAATGCAAACTTCTAAAAACCATGAATAAGGTCCATATTTTTAACTAACAACCATTTTATGTAACTTCACAACGTGGATAAGTGTATTTTGATTTGCTTGAATCCTAGATTGGTCTTGGAGAAAGGTTGTGTACAAGTGTATATACAATTTTGTATACATGTATTTAATTTTTATTCAATAGGATTAATACTTTAGAGGCAATTAACAGTGGTAACGTGCACTAAAATTCAGTGTCTTATCTGGTTCACCAATGATGACAGATTTGTGGTCTGGACCTCGGCCAGGTGAACTGTAGGGGGGGCTATCCTAAATGGTTTCGTAATCTCCTTCCACGAAAATGTGAGAATATTTTCTCTAGATTAAATTTTTACTATCTTTATACCATTAGAGAAAACTATTTTGTATATCCCGGACGGGTTGTCAGACACATCGAAGGAAAACCCCTTGAGAAATGAGAGATGAAAAATGAAGAAGTAGGCATAGGACAGGGCGCATCGGCGGTCTAAGATCACTGCTGAAGGGAATGAACCTATCGTAAGAAAGAAAAAAATTACTATAGGTATCATATTAATACAGGTGCTCATTATAGGGTCGAGAAAAATTCTAATGTAATAAGCTTGTGCAACATTTTTATTTAAAATAAAAAATAATCTTAACAGCTATAAAAATTTAACAAAAATAAGTAGCTAAATTAATATTACATAATAAAATATGGTATTATTATTATTATATTCATCAGTTGGCGTTTGCCATGAGTGGACGTGATTTTACTAAGCTCCGCAAGTGACCTCATTCCATGTGCTGAGTGTTGTGTCCAGAGTGAGCTTGACTTTCCTTAGGCCTGGTAAGTTGATTTATTCAATATGCCGGGCAGTGAGGACAATTGTGCTAAATGCTCTCGTGCATTTTTGGCTGACAAAGATTCATTTGGTGTTCCAACCCTTGCAAAGCAAGGTTTCATCTTGACTGCCTCAAAAATAATGAGGCAGAAAATGATTTTTTTTAATGAAAAGTGGGGTATCTTCTTTCAAGTGTGACCCATGTAATAAAAAGAGTAAAGCTTCATTTGAGGACGACACCCTTATAAAATCTACTTCTGCACTCGTTGTTCAGAGTGGCCGCAGAAGCCTCTTCGGGTAAAGAAGTCTTTTGAGGAGTTACTCAAAGATCTATCAGCTGATTGGGAAGCAGTTACTATACAGCTGTTAAATTCCCTGATTAGCATGGTCTACGATCAGTCTACTCAGGTAAAATATCTTAGCAACGATAACGCTGTGCTTAAGTCCCAAAGTTTGGAGCTTTTATCTTTCAGGACACCGGTTTGATTGGTTTCAGTACAAACCCAATGTTCCTTATCTTCACAATCTTCTATTCCAAATGAATCTTTCCCATCTACATCTCAACTATCTAATTCGTTGAATTAACCCAAATTAAGATTTAGCCAAGCTTTAAATTCTAGTAAAAAAAGCTCTGCTGTCAACTCTAAGTTTGTTGTGCAATCACCAGCTGGGTCACAGTCTGCGTCAGCAAGCGCTGATGATGGTTTTACGTTTGTGTCGCGTTGTAAAAACAATTCAGTGAATTCCAACGTGCGCGAGGATCCGCCGGTTCAGCGTTAGCGTGCCAGAAAGTTTCTGACTGGTAATAAGACTGCCACGGACCTACAAAAAGTAAACAAAGTTTTCAAAAAAACACCTCTATTCGTTACTCGTTTTTATCATGAAGTATCTTCTCTGGCCATTCAATCTTATCTGACTAAAGAACTCAATCTTGATTACCGTGTCTGTTCAAAATCGAAAACTAAATTTATCTTATATTCCTCCTTTCATATTTTTGTCAAAGAAAATTATTTTCACATTATAAACAGTAATATTTGGCCGTCATTGCACCTTACTATGTGAAGTTGCTGCCTGAGCAGATTATCTGTGAGGAGTCCCCCTGTGTGTCTGCCCCTGTAAAAGCTGCTGTTGCATCTGACCTTGGCTCTCAAGAGGATTCATTACGAACCCCAATCGTGATCATCAATGGAGGTCTACAGGTTACCTCCCAACCCATCTTCCAGTGAATAATAGTGATATTCTATTATATTATCAATATGTTTGTTGTCTAGGGACAAAATCAAGGGAATTATATACAAATATTTGTTTGAATGAATTTTATATGATTTGTTTGGTTGAAACTTGGCTCCTTAGTGAGTTTGTTATTGAAAATTACTTTCCCCTAACTGTTATGTTTATAGAGCCAATAGATTATATGATGAAGCTACGATCTTAACGGGTGGTGGTGTTCTCATTTCTGTCATTGATTCTATTTCTGGTGTGGCCAGGAGAACTGACACAGAGAATAATATGGAATGGGTCTGGATTGAGATCCCAACATTTGATCGACAAAACCTGTTAATTGGGAACATATATCTTGCACCCCAAATAACAATCGAAATATTTAATAATTACTTTACATTTCTTGAAGGTGCTTTGCCTATCGAATAATACTACTAGGTGATTTTAACTGCCCCAAAATTGATTGGAAATATCATCATGCTCAGAGAATTTCACATTTCTACATTACATTAGAAGTTACTCAACTTCTTGATTCGACTAACATATTAATATTAGAACAACTTAATGAAGCTGATAATGACAATAACCTCCTTGACCTTGTTTTTGCTCATTTTCACTACCCCTTATTAACTCAAAGCTCTCAATCACTAGCGAATATTGATTTAGCTCGTCCGCCCTTATTAATTTCACTTGATATACCTATTGCTACTAAAATTAATAACATCCCTACTACATATATTGACTATGCACGAGGTATTTACCTTAATCTTTACAATGACCTGGCCACTGCTGATTGGTCTTGTGTTTATTCTACTACAAATGTTAATTAGGCTGTAGATAATTTTACCAATTTATTCCAAAGGAAAATCAAAATTCATAATCCTCAAATTATCAGTCTTAATTCATCCAAATATACAAATTGGTTTTCTTCTACTCTTAAATACTATATTAGGGGGAAAACAATTTTTTCAAAACGTTTAAACTAATACATAACAGTGTATTCTATTCAAATTATTATCACTTTCATAAATTAGATAAAACCACTTTGATTATAGACAGAGCCAATTGGATGAACTCTATAGAAAATAGTATTAAATGCAAACCCAAAGAAATTTGGAAATTTGTTAAAAATAATCGTGTGAATAAAGTTTCCCTGTCTAACTTAGAAATTAATGGCAATAATATTGTGGATCCTTTATTAATTGCTAATAAGTTTGGGACCTAATTTCATTCCGTTTATAATTCAACCTTTCCTTTCTTACCATGCCCCGTTATTGAAACTGGCACGCCCTTGTATCCTTGCCACATTACACCCTTGGATGTTGCTAATGTTATAAAAAAAAATTGAGTTCTTCTAGATGTGCCGGGACAGATGGAATTCCAGGTTTTATTGTTAAAGGTTCTGCAAGCATTTTCAGCCCTTTGTTAACCTATATTTTTAACATTAGTATGTCAAATGAAAATTTTCCTCTTACATGGAAACAATCTGTTGTCATACCTATTTATTAAAAGGGGTAAAATCAAATGTTGGTAATTATAGACCAATATCTCCCTTAATCACTTTCTCCTAAGTGTCTTAGAAAATCATTCATGATCATACCACCCTTAAATAAACTTTCTGATAATCAACATGACTTTATAAAAAATAAATCTACTGTCACTAATTTAGTAGAAATTTTGGGAATGTTGCCCTCAAGTCTCTGCCCAAGGTCAGGTTTATGTTACTTATTTTAACCAAAGTAAGGCATTTGACTTATGTCAGCATAAGATCTAAGCTTCGTAATTTTGGACTTTCTCACTCTTATGTAAATTGGTTCAGCAGTTATTTGCATTAAAGATCATTCACTATTAAAATTGAGTCACACACTTAAAATACATTTTTAGCCCCCTGTGGCATACCACAGGGTTCTAATTTGGGTCCTCTTTTCTTTAATAGTTGTATTAATGAGATTGGTAAATATTTGAACTCATCTAGTTATGTAATCTTTCCTGATGATGTAAATTTTTTAGAAATTATCAAATCAATCGCAGATTGTATAGGTTTACAAAATGATAGAAATGGTATTCTACAATGGCCTTTGAAAAAATTATTAGGAACACTAATCCTTTCTTTTTTACTTATAAATTTGTCAATGAAAACATAGTTCACACCCTTTATATTAACGATCTTGGTGTTCTCTTGGATAATAAACTTTATTTCCACTATCATGTTGACCATGTAATTTCCCATTCATTGAAATTACTTGGACTTATTAAATGTATTACTTCATCACTTAAGAAAGTTGACAGGTTTTTTTTTATGTCTGTACTACGCCTGGTTAAATCTAAGTTAGAATATGCTACTGTTGCTTGGAGTTCCATTACCTGACTCTCTTAGGTTGGAAAAAGTTAAAAGAAAATTTGTCACTGCGTGCTATGATAAATACTTTAGTAACCGAATTTATTATGATTAAGACAGAATTCAAAACCTCTTAGGGCTCCACACTCTCTTCTTAAGTAAACTTTATTGTGATGCCCTTTTTGTTTTAAATATTTTCAATAGAAAAATTATTGTAAATTTACCCTTGATCATGTGAGCGTTCATATCCCTTCTCGGGCGTCTCGTAATCCTAAGTTATTTTTTCTCAATAGCTTTTATAAGGTGAGCCCTATAGGTCATTGTATCCTTGGTGCCAATTCTAAATGGGTCGAATTAACCTTTTATAATAAAAGGAAAGCTAAACTTGGAGAGTAATTTAAGGAAATCCCTTATCAATAATTTTTCATGTAGAGGTTCTACCTATCATGTTTAAATTTACAATATTCTGATTTATTTTTGCATATTTTTACTGCTTGTAACCATTCTTTAGTCATTTGTTACTATCGCTATTTTTTATTCTTATCATTATTAATTACAAAATTTTTTCAGAACTATTTAACAATATATAAAATTATTTAGCTATTATTGCTTATCTTATTTTCTCGTGTACATATTTATATTTGTAAGGTAATGGTGTACTTTTCAGTGCTGGCCTGTTAGAGGTCTTACAACTGTTGGCCAGAACTATAATAAAGGAAATGGAAATTGAATTGAAATTATTATTATTATTATTATTATTATTATTATTATTATTATTAAATTTATTACGTCAACATTTAAAGAAGTTGACTGTTTTATATGTCTGGTTAGATCTAAGCTGGAATATGCTACTGTTGCTTGGAATTCAATTACCTTAACTGACTCTCTTAGGTTGGAAAACGTTCAAAGAAAATTTGTCACTGCGTGCTATGATAAATACTTTAGTAACCGGGTTTATTATGATTATTACAGAATTCAAAACCTCTTAGGGCTCCAAACTCTCTTCTTAAGTAAACTTTATTGTGATGCCCTTTTTGTTTTAAATATTTTCAATAGCAAAATTTATTGAAAATTTGCCCATGATAATGCGAGCGTTCATATCCCTTCTCGGGCTTCTCGTAATCCAAAATTATTTTTTCTCTATAGCTCTTATAAGGTGAACCCTATAGGTCATTGTATCCAATTCTAGATTTGTCTAATTCGACTTTTATAATAAATAAAAGCTAAACTCAAGGAGTTATTAAAGGAACTCCCGTATCAATAATTTATCACTAAGATGTTCTGCCTATAATATCTAGATTTTAAAATACTCTGATTTTTTTTTCATATTATTACTGCTTTTAACCACTCTTTAGTTTTTTGTTATTATTTCTATTTTTTTTATTACTATCATTATTAATTACTTTTTTTGGTAACTATTAATCATTATATAGCATTATTTAGCCATTGTGTTTATCTTATTTTCTCGTGTAAATATATGTATTTTTATGATACTTATGTTCTTTAAATGCTGGCCTGTTATAGGTCCTACGACTGTTGGCCAGCACTATAATAAAAGAAATTGAATTTGAAATTATTATTAGTTCAATGTCATGACCCAAATAAAAGTAGATTCAAGGGATCTTCAGAATGTTTTTATAAAACGGAAAAGTTTTGCTCTACAGCAATTATATTTCTTTATACCTAGAGGCTTGAAGAGATAATCTTGAGTTTACCAAACTTTTGAATATAAAAGACTAATTAAATCACTATCCGTAAAATTTGTTCACCACTCTTTTCTTCGTTCATATTTTATATTCAAATCAGTGTTTTAATTTGTTTAGTTATATCTTTATTTTTAATGAATTATTTCTTTCTGAACACGAATTTTATTCTTGATATCTTAATAATTATAAAACAATAGTAAGACAAATTGTGAAATTACCATTTTTAATCTCAGGTAGACGTTTCGTTTTATAACTAAATTCTAAAACTTACAAGTGTGTAAAAACAAAAGTTTACGACGGTAAACTGTAAACACTTTAAAATACATAAAAATTAGATAGCACTCCTAACATACGGAAAATAAAATCAAAGGCTGTTTTACTGACTTATACGTTGTCGCTATCTTACAGGTAGAGAAGGTATTGTGATGTTCAAAAAATTGAACTCGAGATTTTGATGAATGTTGATGAAAAAGTTGCTTTACCAATGCCTTTTTCTCTCTGTCCATCTGCCGGTCAGTCTCTACCTCTGGCTAGAGCCGATTGGGCTAAAACTTGGTATCTAGAGTTTTCATAGAGTTTCCCCGAGGGGTTTTTGGAATGATATATCTAACCCACTTTAACGATTTTGATTAAATTTTATATCTGGATTTTGTTTATCACAATTAACAGGATGACAAATCTCATGTTCTCATGGAAATGGCTTTGAGGATAATTTTACGTGAGGTAAATTTTCCAATTTTAATCATTTGTTCACAACTATTTGAGGTATTAAATAGCTCATCATTGAAAAGTGGTATTACTATTAAATATAAAAATCTTTTATTTGAAATAAGTTTTTATAAAATTTATAGTTGTATCTGAGTTATAAGCAAATATATATATATATATATATATATATATATATGTATGTATATGTATATATACACTTTTTAATTCAGGACTTAAAAAATGAATTTGATTTTTAAGTTCTTTGGTGGATAAAGTTAATTCTATTTTCTCAGTTTTTAATTAAATGCATCCGTTTTCATCTCGTGAAGTGGATAGAGGACACCATTAACATATTTTGTAGTATTCACTTATTTCTACAATACCAATGTATCTACTTATTTATAGTTTAAAGTTCGATTTTATTTACAGGACATAGTTTTATATAAAATGGGCTGGGAGTGGATTCAATTGCACGGTCATTTAGTTTGTTTGTAGATTATTGAGACGTTAGATATCAAATCTCTAAGACGGTTTAATGGATTTGGTTAAAACTTGATAATTAGATTTTAATGGTATTATATTTAGGTTTTTATGATTTCAACCATATCCTTCAAATTAAGGGTAGCTTACTGATATTATGTATTCTGTCTTACGACAGGTCCATTCCTTTAGTCAGTGACCTTAGACAGCCAACGGACTCTGTACTTTCCCTCCTTCTTAAGCTCCAAGAATCCTCTTCTTTCCTCACTGGTGAATTTGCCAATGGTTAACAGGCACCGTGGTGTAGTGGTCCGTGCGCCTGGATTCAAGTTTAAAGGTCCCAGATTCAATTATCAACTGGTATCTTGGGTATTTTTCCCTTAAGGGGAATGATTCCAGTGGTCACCATGATTCGGGACGGTATATGAATTAGGGATATGTTTAAATTTCGAATGTTTTGAAAATGGATCCAATTATTTTATTTAAAATTGATATCCAATTGATGTCTAACGTACTTAATAGTACTGTATACTTAGTTTTTGGGTAAAAACTTGTTAAAGGGTAGCGTACAAATAATTGAAACAAAATACATCAAATATGAATACAGTTATTGTATGTGCGTTGCGTCTTTTAGCTCATATGGACTATACGTATATTAAAGCTTTTTGGGTAGAGATTAGGAATGTATATTTTAAAGAGGTATGTTTCCAAATTTGGGTGCGTGATAAAAGAGTGGGAAATCAATTCAGAAGAAAATAAATTGTACTGTGCATCGCACAGACTTTATCCCGTTTTTATCCTAAGATATCCATTTATTAAAAACTCGTAAGATTTGTGTGGTGAAATATTAGGTATATACATTGTTGTCGAAAGACAAAGCCAAAGATCATAAATAAAATAATATTTTATGTTACCTACTTACGCTATGGTATTAGGAACAAGGAACACTGTTACAAAAAAATTGAGAAAAGAGAAATATCTTTCTCCACGAAAGAGAAAAAGAATCAAGTTCAATTTCAAAGACCTGGATTAAAAAGTATATGTATATTTGTTTATAATTCATATATATGCTTATAATTCATAAATCATTGGTTTAAAAAATATATTTCAAATGAAAGATTTTAATCTTTACTAGTACTACAACTTTACAATGATGAGTTATTTCGTATCTCAAATAGTTGCAAATCAATGATGAAAATTAGAAAATTTCCCCCATGTAAAGTATCCTAAAAGTCATTTACATGTGAAAATGATAAATACCATCTTGTTTGTAATAATAAAAAGCCATGTATAGATATACAATTTAGTCATAATCGTTAGAGCGAGTTTCCAGAAAATTGAGTTTTTGCCCTTAAGTAAACTACCCTTAAAATTAGGGCTATATATATAATTCCAAAAACCCTTCAGGGGAACAAAAGTTCAGATATCAAGGATTAGCCCAATCGGTAAAATTGTTTCGACTCTAGCACAAAATACAGACAGACGAACAGACAGAAAGGCAGACGGCATGTTAAAAACTTTTTTTTTTAATTCGGGGGATCGTGAAACTTCGAACTCTATCAAATTCTCGAATTCGATTTTTTTGACGAGCACAATACTTTCTCTACGGGGTGCCAAGAGAAATGAAAAATAACCTTTGTACAGTGGCATGGTATTATAACCCCAACCTCTCTATTTCTGGCAAAAGAATCAAGAGGACACCTTAAAATCCACGTGCCTACCAATGTAAGTCAAGGCAAATATTTTTGAAATATTCAAATTTGTAAAATAAATTTAATGAATTGGTGCATTATCAAACGTCACCAAAGGAATACGTGAGCTCTTGATTAGAGGTCATCAAATAACAATTTTATTATTAATACGGTCGTGATTGGAACTTTAAGAGAAGCTGTACATGATAACTTCTAAGAGAATTGCTAACCTTACGGAGGAAATATTGTCTTCTCTCTTCCTTGTCTTCACTCAGCGACAGTCTCTGAGGGAGCTGCAGGTCTTATGGAGGGAATTTTGTTGAGTACCCGTCAGCTGGCCTACTGTCGCGTCTCCATTTTGTCTTCTCTCGTCTTCAGCTACACTCAGCGATAGCCTATGAGGGAACTGCAGGTTTTATGGAGGTAAAATAGTCTTTTCTCTTCCTCAACAACACTCAATGACAATCTCTGAGGGAACTACGGCTCTTATGGAGGAAATTTTGTCATCTCTCTTACTTGGCTACACTCAGCGACAGACTATGAGGGAACTGCATGTCTTATGGAGGAAATATTGTCTTCACACTCCTTTGGCCTCATTTGGCCAAACCTTCTATTCTAAAAACAAGGATACGAATTTGCCCTAGTGTTCTACGTTTTAACACCACCAGAGCTAATCACATACGCACAATATTAAGGCAAGAATGAGAAAGGTTTTGTTTTATAATAAGCGCATCCACATTTATGTGTAGGTATGGTGGTAACCCATTCAGACAAAAGAACCAACAATGAAGATTAGAACGAACTGATAGTTGTGAGTCACCAGCAAACTAGACTAAACGAACTTCCCACTAAGTTAAAATGCCCATTGATGCACGTTTCAACCAGTATATACCAACATAATGGTTTGTTTATAGTGCTGGCTATTTCTATATGCTTCTAAATTTTTAATTAAGTAGATACACTTTACCTAGACTGTATTTACTCCTAGAGGTAGCAGTCTTACCGTGACAAATTGCACTATTGCCTCATATTACTAATTACACCATAGTGGAACCAGGAGAGGTAAGCTCAGAGTAAAGAAAGGGTGTATTTATTAAACTACATTCCCCGTGTGGGAGAAATGTAAAGGTCGAAAAGCTGCGTCGTTATATTAAATATGACAAATAGAGAGCGCCTAATGTAGATTAAATTTATTTAGATGAAGGGCCAACATCCTATTCTGGCAGCCGGAGTAGTTGTAACTTAATTTATGTTGTGAGAGTACATACCAGCATTATAAAGTTAGTCGAACATGCGCATTAGGAACTACCCGAGAGGAACTCTCTGAATACACAATGAACTCTCCCAGTGTCAGGGTTGAAGAGGTCTTACAGAGTAAACAAGTCTATTTTTATTCATGAGTTGTTTTTAGTGCTTCATGTCTTACTACTCGTCCAGAATATTCCTAGATTTACTCAAATGGAGTAGGGTTGAGTAATTTACTAAATAGAAAATATACCTGCTTTTTTATGAAGGAAAGGGAAAATAATATATGGGTGAACCATATCAACATACATACCACACACACACACACACACACACACGACTGATTTTCGAACCCTGACCTTCTTCTCACTATGAAATGTAACCAGACGAGGTTAATTTCTTAGCATGCATGCTCACCGGATTGGTAATTCACAACTTTAATTTAGTTAGAATGCAAGCTGAAATATTTTTTTTAATAAAATTGATAAGAAACATCATGATAACGTAGTTCTATTTAATAAATTACTAAGCATACAACCCAAATGGGTAGTAATATGTGGTTGTAGAAAAATAATTTTAAACAAGTTATATTATCCACTTTTTTAAAAATAATAATATATTCACTATTAATTTTTTTATGTGATTCAAGATATTTAATTTATTATTACTATCATTAACATTATTATTAATATTAGCCAGTGGTGCAGGAACGTGGGGGGGGGGGGGGGTTACGGGGTAAGTTCTAAACCCCAAAAAATTGAAGGTGATAAAAAGTATCCTTTTTACTCCCCCAAATAATAAGTAGAGTTCCTAAAAAATAAATTGCTATCCCCCTTTTTCTCTCGCACAAATAGGGTTTCACAGCCACTTAATAAAATAATGTTCTTATTTCTGTAAAGTCTTACCATCGTGTCATAAACTTACAATTTAGAACCGTGCCAAAAATAAATTATCTATATGCACGGGAGATACAGTATAGTCTGACCAGATAAGACTGCTATCTTTCAGGGTAAATGGACTGTACACGAAAAAAAGAGAAAACGGGTAAAAGCAAAGTTTTTAGGTGTGACATGAAAAGTCAAGGAGAAATCAAAATAATTAAGAAATGTCTTTGAAATTTTTAAAATTTCTTGCAATCGTTAATGAAATACGAATTTGAAATCAGTATCAATTGTACACTTTTAGTTTTATCCTCAATTAATGTGATTTCTAGATCATCTTTGGTCCAATAATTTAACAGAAGGCAATGAAAATTATGATATTTCTTAAGATAACTGTTATTATTATTATTGTTATGGAAATTTGGGGAACCAAAGTTATTTTAAAGTGTAAGCCTTATCACCACTGTTTAAATGTGTGTAAAAATAAATTATAATAGAAAAAATTAGCTAGGTTTTAAATCCTAATCCGCCGTTACTCTTGATAATATATTTTAAGTGAAAAAATACGAGAATATAAAATCAATATTTATTCATTAAGCTTAAGTTACATTTAAGTATGTAATGTTATTATTACTTACCTTTGTATATTATGGTTGCAAATTTACTAAAACTACATTCGTATAACCAGGGGAACTGGTAGCTTAGGATTAAGGTGTCAGACCTCCGTGTTAGGGATGCGGGGTTCAAATCCTTGTCCCGGCACAGATTCATCTGATTACCAAACCCTTCTTTCACCTCTGGCAAAGTGTGTGCATTCACGCTTTGTAAATGTGTGGAACGCCAGGTCCTTACCGTGGTTCGGAGCCCACGTTAGACTGTAGGTCTCCTCTGCTTTCCACCATCATCATTCTCACGTATAATCCTATAATCTAGGGATATCGTTTAACGTGCTATGGTCTCGGAACGGAAGTGGTAACAAGCAAGCACCTCAAGCGTACCGGGTGTGTGGGTACAGTCTGTTAGCAGTACCATCAAAGTCCCTAACTATGCACCACAACACACCAGTCGCCATTATTACAAATATGAAGAATAACCACAAGGGGTTTTATTTGGATATTCGCTACAAGCCCAATTATTCCCTGTCTCACCTGAGAAGTATCAACTATGCCCATGGGAAGATTCAGTAAATAAAATTATGTATAAACAAGAACGAAGTGCAGGTAACAAACATTGCCCAACGGCTAATTTATTGAAGTGGTAATTTACATGGAACCATATATTAAACATGCTCTAATAAACATGGGAGACTCATCATTTCTCCTATTCAACTAACATAACAATGTCTAAGACCAGGCTAAACGAGGAATAGTAAACGACCAGCATCCCCGTCTATACATTATTACAATGTCAACAATAGGTAAATTTAACCTCACGCTAGCTATCGCAAAAGATTACAATGTTAGATATATTTCCCAAAACCCAGTTTACATCAATTAGCTCGCTAACGCCTGAAACCATTAACATATTCTTAGGTTCTTATTTTTGATAGATTT
The DNA here is from genome assembly GCA_039000515.1 of Timema cristinae. NCBI lineage: Eukaryota > Metazoa > Arthropoda > Insecta > Phasmatodea > Timematidae > Timema > Timema cristinae. The sequence goes on along the minus strand of JBCFYV010000012.1, from coordinate 30,054,376 downwards.
ATCCATACACCTCATTAAACCACATGTAAAGTAACATAGGGATATAAGATAATTAAAATTTATCACTTGCCGTTTATAAACAAACTAATATGCAAAAATGTCCTACTAGACTGAGAGCATAAAAAAGGAGCATTAATTTTGTATGAGATATAACCTTAAATACCAACCAATATTTACTAAATCCCGCAAGATTGTAATAACAACAACCAGGAATTACAGCCATCTGACTGATCGCTAACTGTATTTTCCATTAAAACAATCAAACTAATAATGGCATCTAACAAATAGTTTCCCTGGCCTTTGCACCAATAATACAACCCTAACCTGAATATTACAATAATTTGGCATATCTGCGCCAAGATTACAACCCTAACCTGAATATTATAATAACGTGGTCTAAGATTAATTTCCTGTCATCCTAGGCAGACTTACGTTCTATTAGTCCTAGGGCCCTACATATCGCCCATGTGAGCCTAACGTCTATCAGGCACCAAAGAGTGACTTCCTTAGCAAAACATAAGCTTATATCTGATCTTACCCAGTGGAGGAAACAAGGGAAGGAGAGAATTACATCATAATGTGGTCACTATAATCCAATCATGAAGTCTATATCTGCCCAAGCGCGTGTGCATAGCGCTGGTTGGACGGACACACAGTCAAGGGGGGCGGGAGTCACTTCGGGCCGCGGGAGACAGAGAGCCTTTCTTCTAACAGTCTTTTCGCGCATGAGCGCTTTTGATAGATGTATCAGTTCACAAAAGCACTAGAGCGCGTTAACTGTCACTTTCTCACACAGAGTTCGATGTTTGTTGACGTGTTGTTGATGTGGCGTGATCATTGTCGTTGTACGAGAATCCAGCCGGTCCGTTGAATAGGGTGAGTAAGATATGTAGTTTGTGCCGGGTTAGTCTCTCCACGGTACACACCCTTGGACATCAAGGCCCAAGGCAGTTTAGAGGCCGGTACTTAAAAATCTCCAACCCACCACCCATAAGGGTGAGATGATCTGGATCAGGCCGTGTACCCGGGGAGGCGAGAATTAACTCCTACTCCCCTACCAGTCACTCACTGGTGTGACCGGCACTGGGGGGCTGTGCCTTACACCCATCCACACTGAATAGTGAAATACACCTTAATTGTGTCTCAACCTTAGAAATGAATTCCTCAATACGGCAGGAAAGCAGAGGTAAGAACAGTTAAAATGGTCAAGGTCCGGAGTAATAGCCCCAACTCCACATTCATGTAATGATGTCATGTGATTACCTGACTTTATATAGATACTATGAGTGGTGGGGAAGAAAATATATTAGAGGCATTGTTTAAAGTTTTTAAAACGTTTTTATTTCAAATCCATAAAAAGTATGGGTGGGGATGACCATTTTACTTTATCTTTATTTTGACCATAATTTGTCGAGAGACTCAGAATAAATCCAAAATGTTACAGCAAACAATGTCTTGTAATGTGTTATTTTGCGTACCACTGATAACAAATAACTTGCAATTCCTACTATCAAGAATGGTGTGTTTTTCTTTAAAAACTTTCAAACGTACATTCTACCTAAATATGAGGGGTTTTTCCTCAATTAAATGTTATAGGAAGACATTTTCGTATGTAAAGTCTTCCTCCCATGGGTGATACGACCTCCAATTAAGTATTCTTAAGATATTATAAGTTGTGGTTAGCCCTGGCAGTCAGTACGACCCGTGGCACACCCACATACACACAAATGTAAGATATATTTCAATGGTTGTGTGCACTAAACTCAAACTACGATATTCATAAGGCTCAAAATATCTTCTAGAAGCATCCAATTTTTATAAAATTGCCACAATTTGACAAAAGCTTGTCTGATAAAAGTTTTATTCTTTATCTGTTAAGCAGTTGAATGCTTCTTACTGCTTCTTATTGTCAATATTGACTGGTATATGTCTGTTAAACTATATTCGCCATCATCTAGTGTATACCCTTTATTGTTCTGCTCCTATAGCAAGCTGTCATTTGATTCCATTCTGTTAATACTCTTATCACTTTCTTGATGAGTATTTTTAGTTTCTTTTTAAGTACAAATATTAATTTATCCAATTACAGCTTCAAAATTTTCTTCAGATTCCACATTAGTTAATGCATCAGTAGATATGTTTGATGAAGCTAAGTCATGCTTTGGTGGGAAAACAAACATCGCTCCACCGTGAAATGCACTGTTCTTCATTAATTAAACGAATTTCAGAGAATGGCTACGGCCAGAAGCTCTGTGATCCTGCATCCGAATAGTAAGCATATTATCCACGCCTTGATTTGCCCGCTCGAAGCTACCTTTGCTCTGATTATGTCTGGGTTTACTATGAAAAATTTTAAAATTAGGCCGCAGATTAGTTAAATAGTTCATAATTTTACCCACAATTTAACGGCCATTATCAGCTTGAAATAATGTAGAAGAACATAACAAGATGAACATATCTATAATGTTATCACAAACCTCTTCAGCTGTCTTTGACTTGAGTGCTCTAAGTACGATAAATTTCGTCAGATATTCCTGATATCATCACAAATTTGTAGTCTCTATCTGGTTGTGATTGAAAATCGATTAGACCTACTTGGCATCTACAGTTAAAATCTTGAAATAGCATTGGGATTACCACAAATCCATTTTTTTTTTTTTTTACTCTGCAAGCAAGTCTCACATAAACGCAAATAAATTAATAATAAATCCTTATAAGTGATATTTTGATATTTAGTTTTCTAATGTTTAACCATACAATCTATACCTCCATGGCCAGTAGTAATATGAGAGCCACTTAAAACTTCAAACAGATCACCGTCATAGATAAAATACTTAATACTATATTTTTAAGTGACTGGAGATATTAATTTTGTAATTCCATTTATTTCTATGACGTCATACCTTACCTTTTTAAAAATATGTAGATATTTCCAATATTGTTTGGATTTCCTTTCAGTCCTCTAACCTTGTTAGTAAGGAATTCATATTTCACCTTTATTGAGAGACAAGGTTTAACTTAGAATGTTCGCATTGTACTTTAAGATCCTCATAAAACCTTGCAGATTTAGACATATTGTTTGTTAATATAATATTAATAAAACATTAAAAAACAACACAACACAAAGCATTAATCACAACAGTTCGCTGTCTCTAAACCACACTACTGAAAACTAAAAAACAACATAACCGGGGAACCAATCACAAAACAGTTCCCCACCTTTAAATCACACTACTGGATATGAAAATAAGTAAAATGGCGAGAACCAATAATCAACTTGTTTTCTTGAACAACCTGGGGAGAGAGGAGAGAGAGCTGTCCTTATTTCTGGCGCTAGAAAACAAGGGAAATGGCGGGAAACAATAACCAACTTGTTTTCTTTAACAACCTGGGGGTGGCTTATCTCTGACGCTAAACAATTTTTTTCCAATATTCACTGGGCAGCGGAGCCTTCCCAAGGGACGAGCGAGGCGGACGACTGCCCGGAGCACCGGTCTCTAGGGGATTCCACACCACCGATGTTGTCTTAAAAAAACTACAAATAATAATCTTGAAAGGTCACTTGTAAACAGCAAGAACAGCTAGGAAGGTACTAATGACCTTGCACAATGTTTTCGGGGCTACAAACCTCCCACCCCATTTCTTTCAACCCTTAAACACTGGCCAATGAACTGTGGTTTTTACAACCTACCAACTGTAATAAGCAAGCAGAACGCTATCTAGATAGCTGTAATATACGTTGCTGTGACTTTAACTCTAGCATGAAGGATTTCTGCCATACATTATTGACTGGTAGGTCAATGTGACTTTGATAGCGGTGGTAATTAGATAATCCCACAAGAGAGGATTGCGATCACACCATTTTAAAAAGCTTTAGCTTTGACATTATGTTATCATATTTTTTACTTTCTGCAAAAGATAAATGTTTATGCATGGCTTAGCAATAGACCAATGGCGTAGTGATAGACATGGGGGAAAGTAGGGCCTACCCCTTTGTTAGACCAAAATATTAGTTGAGGTTCATGCATCTAAATACAAATAAAAATATTATTTCTAGAATTTTCGAAGACAGCCATCAGTGATCTGGCCTAAAAAACAATTGGAGACAAAGGTTTTTTTTAAAGACATAATTAATGTGAAATAATCTTTCTTTGCTTGCATTGATAATGTGAATTGTTGCCCAATTTTACATCAGAAATTTGTATCAATTGACTTTATCTATACTTATAAAATAACATGTCCTGATTGATTGACTGACTGACTGACTGATTCATCATTGCCGAGCGCAAACTATCAAGGCTACAAGCATGAAATTCGGACTGTATATTCATTTTTTTATGTAGGCACCCACTAAGAAAGGATTTTAGAAAATTACACCCCAAAGGGGTCAAAATAGGGGATGATAATATGTATGATAATATGTATGAAAGTCCGTCATTTTGAAAGTTACATAAACAAAATTTTGTATTTCGGTTATTGACGTAAAACAAATAAATACGTGTTTCAGGAATTTTGGAAATTTTATTTAATAAGGGATGAAAAAGGGGGTGAAAGTTTGTATCGGACTTGCATTATTTTTGATCTGAGGTCAAGTTATGGTCATCAACGTAACGTAATATTTTAAATTAATCTGTAAATACATATGTATATTTTCGTATTTGTATATAATCAACTTCCACGCAAGCAAAGCCGCGGGCAACAGCTATCTAGTTAAAATATAAATATATTTAATTCATATACATTTCAACATAAGAAAATCATCCATCTTGTAATGAGCTCGTTTAAAGTTTATAGGACGTTAAAGAGGAGGGGGCGCTTAAATTATGGTTTGCTCTGGCTCAAAATTATGCTCGAGGTGACACTGCTGGAAAGAACATGTTAAGGTCGGCAGTCACTAATGAAAGTTGATTGCCCATGCTTATCATCAACTTTCACTAGCCTTTTCAGTGAATGTCGACACTGACTAGTCACTGTGGACATTCGCTGAGTTTCAACTTCTCCTGTAACATACATTTATATATGTATTTAAAAAATATGTGTATAAAGTTTGATAGAAATCCATTAAATGGTTTCGGCTGTAGGCCCAGGTATAGAGAGAACATTAGTAGCCTTTTGTTTTGGGTTCGGGGGCACATAGAACATAAATATTAATCATAGTATCAAGGTCAACATTTTTCACGGTCACAATACTTTCTCTTTACGAGAAATAGAAAATGTTTATTTTGCTATGGATAAATCAATAACACTTATATACATTAGCTGAATTAGATTTTAGCAAATACAAAACAATATAAACCAATTTTTGTTGTTGTTATGGTTGAGTGACCTACTAACTCTTTTTACTAATATAATATTATTTGATTTTTATTATAGATTTTAGGGGAAATTGTTTTGATTTTTCAAACAAAATAAGTAGATTTAAGTTTATTTCTGTTGAGATTAAATACAACAATTTTTACGGCTAATAAACAATGTTAAACCTAATTATTACTTTAAGTCTAGAAAACCATATTAAACCTAATTATTAGGTGTCACACATGAGCTGGCGAAATAAAATTTTCACAACCAATTTGTATTTTTATACAAATGCTAAAACAAACCAATGCCATTAAGGCCTACTACATAACAAAATCGTCAGTTAAATAGCCGTGGACCTACTTAATACCCTTGTGGGTATAAGTTTTTTTTATTAGTTGATGAACAATTATCACATGAACAGACTAATAATAAGTTACAAATACCCAAGTAACACTCGAGTTTCCATTTCAAACATTTTGACTCTGGATTAAAAACAAACACCACCCCGTGGCATTAGTTAAAATAATCAACCTACTTCCTGTGCCCTGTAAACCCACCACTTCCCTCTCTGCACAACACCCGAGTCTCACCCCTTCTAGATTTATAGCGATGGTTCCGAATGTTGTGTTAATGGTGAGTCATTAGGCAACGTCCACTGCCCTCTAACTAGCTTTTGTCAACCATGTCAGCAGGTATACCAACCTAGAATACGTAAGTACCCTCTCCCATCCCTCTTCACTCTCTCATCCCCCTGGGTTTGTCGGAGCTGCAGTGAATTATCCCTTGGTCTACGTTTGAGGGAAATGGACCTTACGGGTAGATGGGCTAACAAAAGCGACAGACAATATAAATGGGTTCCTAACATCTTGTGTAAGTTACCACACACACTAAATACCCATCCCCATTATCATGGAAATTACGAACGACATAATAGTAGTTTGTCAATGCTAATAATAAAGGGACTTGACTTGCCCCTTTAAGAACACATCAACACAGAGTTGGACGCACGGATAGTGCAGCGGACTATTAGAGTCAAAATATTGGGGTCTTATTCCGTTTGAATGCAATTGAGAGTTTCTTTACACTGTAATTTATTATATATATATACTTTGGATTGTGAACCGCGTATTAACAGCCAGCCACTATCCCACTTATAAAGAAGGTACGAGAAATATTGATTTTAGATCCATGGGGGCAGAGTGAGAAAACATTTAACGTAGTAGTGCAGTAGACTTGGAAAAAATTGTTTTTGCAGTTTTTATAGCAAAATATTTCTTTGGTCAAAGTAAAGCAAATAATTCTCCAGTGGAAACATAGAGTTTAAATTTCTTCACCTGATGATATCAAAAGTTCTTTAATATTTGTCAAGGGTGTCCTGTAATTAAATGATAAATAATTGTCTCTACATTTAAAAAGTTTTTCCTCAAATGTTTACATACTTATGGCATATATTAAACCACTGTTGACATACCCATGTGAAGTAAACTAGACTATGTTTCTATTGGAGTAATATTCGATTTATTTTGACCAAATATATGTTTTGGTATAAAGACTGCAAAAATGCTTGCCCTTTCTCACGTCCCCTACACTCCCACCCTACTCTAAGATATACATGGAAGAACTTTGAGCCTCCGGAAAACTAGACACAGCTTTCGGATGCCTTATTACACGTTCTAATCGATCTGGACCACTTACTATTCTTCTTCCAAACGTTCATTTGCCTAGAACGGAATAGTCCTATATCCATGCTATAGTTCAATCATCCTAGAAATATTTTGGAAATTATACACTCAGAGTATTAGTTAGAAATTTTCTATGATTGGGGGAAAACCTCAAAATGGACCCCCACCCTCTGCCCCCTCCACCTTTGGCTAGGTGGCTGTTCACCAAACTTCTTTGACTTGTGCATTAAAAAAGTGTGTGGTTTTGGATTTGAGTTATTGTCGATGTTTATTTTGATTTTTTTGGTTAGAAATTGGAAAAATAAAAACAAAATAATGTTTTCAATCAAGGTATTATTTATGGGTTGAACACAAAAATATGATATAAAATAGTGATACAAAAATGTACAAAATCGAGCTCAAAAATTATTCAAACAAAAAATCTAAAATCCTTCTTTTTCTGTGTACCGAAGATTATTTCGCCGTACAGTCCATCTGGCAACCCCCTTACGGCAGCTGCTGGGAATGGCGGCACCCCTCTATCTCCCCCCGTTACCACCAGATATGGCCCTGATGCACTTTTAACTGACCTACAGTAATCCGCAGCTTGCAGTAGTTTAATCATGCATAATAATGTAGACATTGTCATTCCAGTGGAAGTATTTAAGAAGCCAGGGATGATAAAAACAAACTCCTACCCCCAATATCATTTTTGAGGGCAGGTCTTATGGAGAAAAGCTTTATCTTCAATCTCTCTCGGTCGACTGTTGCCAAATCTCCTCGCTCTCAGCTATGCTTGAAGGTGGTTTATTGCGGTAAGAAGGAGCAACTGGCAATCTTGACTAACCAGCGTTGCGAAACTTGTCTTATATTTGAGGGGAGATTGATCACACGAAAACAAGAGAATGGCAACGCTGTTTCCAAATAGAAGCTATGCAGTTCCCTCAGAGATAATATCCAGTCTAGTACATCCCCCTCCTCTCAACTCCATAGATTAGATTCACAATAAACTTTGTGATGAGTATTCTAATAGTAATAATCACAAACATAGCAGGCACTACTCTAAATATGATCATTATCCAAGCAATATTTACTTACCTTATTTGGTGGATGCGTGGCCTAAGGTATCACTCTTGTGTTAGATTAGAAAACCGATGACAGGGAGATTGGGGTTCAAATCCTGGTTGGGTGTACTGAGGGTGGTTTTTCCTAAATTATTTTACATTCCTACTCCACGTGAATTCTGTTTCATTTCTTCTCAATTCACCCATCCTCATCCCTAAATCACAAATATAATTAGTACATATGAGGGTTGCCTGAAAAGGTAGAAAGACACGGTATTTAAACAAAATCTTCTTTATTTTGTCAATCAGTTAATATTTTATTTACACTATTTAACGTGTACTTTCTAATTACAAGGGGCTATCACTACAAAACTTATAAAATATCTTAACCTAGAGCAGTAACATCCAATCGTTGAAACAGAAAATAAAATCCTGGACTAATTGGAAAACATAATGATAAATGGAAATATTATATTATTATTATTATTATTATTATTATTATTATTATTATTATTATTAGCACCGCGTCTTACTATCCGTTCGGGAAATGGAAATACAAATTCACTTCAGTCACCATTTTAAGTCTAACTAAACACGACAAATGTCGATATGAGGAAGTCAGCCAATCACCCATTTGGCTTCAACTATGTTTTATCTGTATACCGAGGGATTCATTGACCTAAGAATATAGACTAGATATTCCCAAAGGGCTGTATTTTTAATCAAGTCAAAGGAGTCAAACAATCTCCCATTGTATGAATAACAAGCAGTTCAGATCGTATTTATCTTCAAATCTCAGGAGTCAACCAATCTCTCACTATACAAATAACAAGCAGTTCAGATCGTATTTATCTTCAAATCTCAGGAGTCAACCAATCTCCCACTATACAAATAACAAGCAGTTCAGATCGTATTTATATTCAAATCTCAGGAGTCAACCAATCTCTCACTATACAAATAAAAAGCAGTTCAGATCGTATTTATCTTCAAATCTCAGGAGTCAACCAATCTCCCACTATACAAATAACAAGCAGTTCAGATAGTATTTATCCTCAAATCTCAGGAGTCAACCAATCTCCCACTATACAAATAACAAGCAGTTCAGATCGTATTTATCTTCAAATCTCAGGAGTCAACCAATCTCCCACTATACAAATAACAAGCAGTTCAGACAGTATTTATCTTCAAATCTCAGGAGTCAACCAATCTCCCACTATACAAATAACAAGCAGTTCAGATCGTATTTATCTTCAAATCTCAGGAGTCAACCAATCTTAGGTCGTATGAAGGACTGACAAACTTGCGACTATACATTGATTAAGGTTTTTTTTAGAAAAGTATAAGAGCCTAAAACTCCCTCTAACCCCCGGGTCAAGTTGTAAAATTCCAAACTGACATACATGTCTATAGTTAGAACGACAACTTGCGAGAAAGATTTTCAATAAACAAAAGTATCTTAAAATTAGATTGTTAATTTGATCACAAACATATTAATATTGTCACAAGCACCCATTATATTACGGTAATTGGATAATTTATAAATGCTTAAGTTTTCTAAATTTACTATAACGAATAATATCTGATCGTAATTGCCACCGGTGAGTAGCTAGGTTTTGATATTCAAGGTCACTCTTTGAGTAAAGGATTGAAATATAAATGTACTCTTGTAGTTGTTCAAAGCACCTTCCTTTTTATCAAAAATAAAAATTTTAAATTGCCTTTTATTTTCAAAAAGTCAAAAGTTTTTAGATATTTTAAACAAAGAATTAGACATTTGGCCTAAGCCTTCTTTGGCAGGAGGATAAAGAAGAGGCTTAGAGTGAGAAGGGGTATAAGGGTGGAAGCCTTCAGCTCCCCTTTAAAGAGGTCTAGAGATGCTACTGGATTCAGCTAAATAGAACAGTTGACATAAGAGTAATCCTCCACGTGCTAAACGAGGCATCGCCAGACGCGCATTAGCTTATAAGATCTCCACCCCTCCCCCTCTCCTTAGCGAGTCCCCCAAACTACTAATAGCTCTATTGTAGTAATTTCTTTAAATTTAGTCGCACGGTTAGTGTACCGGACAGCGCTGGATATGGCCAAGACAATTTTCCCTGACATGTATATGATATTCCCGACCGGAGCTGTGGTATCTGACAGCAGAAGGCTCTTTATTGCAAACATTGACTAAAAGTGACTGGTTTCAACCTATATATAAATAATCATTATTTTCTTACTAATATTATATTAGCAATAAAGTGTTATCAAACGAGCTTAATAAAAATATGTATCTTTGGATTACTGTATAGTTGGTGTTTTCGTATCTTATTAAAGTACAAAATAATATATTAATAAAATTATTATATCTTTTGTTTCTTGGTTGGGGAAACAAAAGCTATTTATTATAATACATGAAGTAATAAATTATACATTATTTTATTCACACCCGTATTTTTCTATAACTCGGCACTAAAATAAATTATTTTTATAACTCAAAGAAAGAGAGCCATGCAAAATAATGATTTCAAATAAAACATTCTGTTTTGTAAACAGCACATGAACGCAACCTAGAAGATTATTTTTATGACGTAATCAACATCCCTTGTTTTGGCTGGGTCACCATCTTGATTTTATAAGAGCGTGTGTTATTTTAGAAGGTCTCGTTTGGAAATAAATTTTGTAAATGAATCACAGAGGCCGCTTCCACATAAAAGAAACTTTCAAACGCTTTTTCTTTTCATAATTTTGTGTCTAAGTTTTATAAAAAGTTGAATAATCAAGTAAAACAAATTGTTTATTTGTGTAAATGTTTTGACCGCCATAAGTAACAACAAATCAACATATTATGGTCTTGCAGATCAATTGGTTTGTCGAAAGGATGTGTGGTAGCTTTTCCTAGCTGTCAGATAACACCTCTCCTACTGTACTTGCCCTATAACCAAGTCTACTGAGGATAATTTCTCCCATGCTAGCTCAGGATTATGCAAGGAGGAACAACAACAAAAGTTGGTACCCGTATGTTGAGCTAACCTTATTTAATATAGTTTGTTGGTGCGTAAACATGCCAAGAACGGGTCAAACTACTCGTCTTGGATCAAATAATTTCCTATTTAGACAGGTTGTGGGAATATCGGTGGTTAAAATATAAATAAAGTGAACTTTTGCCTATTTGGGTGCTTTCAATTAATCTTAAATTTATCTAAGACGTTCTTTAAATGGCAATAATATATAGTTGTTCATATTTAATCAGTGGATTACGTTTAACTTTGTTATTCTTATTCCATGCTCTTCTACTACAATATTTTACTACTCCTTATCCGGGATACCCGCTTATTCACATTCATGGTTTAAATACGAGGATATAATTAATAACCAAGTGTAGCCACATTTTCAGAGAGAAAGAAAGACAAAATTGTTGAAATAATCTGTTAAGGACTCAAACCCAGATCTCCCAGGCAAGACGAGGCTGATGCCATTGACCACGTACCCATCAGTATGGACTGTTGGCCATGATCTTTTAGCTTTCTCGAATTTCTTTGCTTGTTCTTTCCACCGCTATTTTTATATTCCTCTCACGTCGGTCCTCCTCGTTATCTACACTCGACTGATAGCCAGGGTCATAAATAAACGCAATCTATTATACGAGACAGTTTACAAAGTCGAACATCCTTCAAAGAACCTTCTCGTGTATAGTAAGAGCACTGTAAGGACAGAATCTGACAGTTACAATGTTAGTAATGTCTACCACAAAAACGTTATATGTGTATTTTTGAAACAGATAACACACGTGGAATTGTGGTTTTATGGTTAGTTAAGACTTTAGAACATATACAAACCACAATTTTTTCTATCTATATTATCTTGATTCTTTTATTGGGAGTGATAATACCTTTCCAAAGTGAAATATTCAAAACATATGGGCTGACATGTGATTTGCGAAGATTGAATTTAAGTGGCTTCTGGGGTTCTTAATTGCTATAAGCTAACCAAAATGATACGCACTTTGGTGGTCGAATGGACTTAGACTGGCATGCCAAACTTTTTTCTAATTAATTTTAGGTATTTAACGTGTACCTTCTGAAAAGGCTAGCTAACTATAACATTACCAGACTTACAAACTAACTCAAATATAGAACAGACACAACATCAGCGCCATTCTGTTAATTCATCACTGTTAAAGGAGAGATCCACAGTTCACCAATGATTGATTATTGTGTCAAACTCATTTGATCATAATGACCAGATTTTAAAATTGAAAACACCGACGGGGCAGTATCTTAGAAAATTCAATATATTCACCAAGTTAATAAACATCAATTTTAAAGTTAATTATTACTATAAGAAGAAGATTACATAGAATTTAAGACCAACTCTATTCCCCCCACCCCCCGATAGTTGAAACTCTTTTATTTATTAAGGCTGTGAATGTTAGCCTTTAAATCTTGTGTTGAATTCATTTTCATAATTAATGACAGATATGTGTCCGTAAACCTTGATGTATCGTGTGTTTTGTTCGTCTTCATGAAATGAATCATCATTTAAAAACAAAAGGTAATGTCAAAACTTGATCACTCTATGTTCATAAAATTTAAATACTTTTGCTAATAGGGTAAAAATGCATTATACCAACCTATATACCATATTTCCACAACTAATGCCTTGTTTTCAAATGTAATAATCTCACATGTCTTATTTATACGCCATTTATAGTAAAATGGATCGGGCCACACTGTAAGTTTGTTCAACAAATGGTCCACAGGCCACACAAACTAATGGATCGGGCCACATACGGTCCGAGAGCTGTATGTTTGGCATACCTTGTCTAAAACGTCAGACTCGGAATATACTGGATTTATATTTTCCTAAATAGTTTTCCATTCTCCCCCCACGCATATGCTAGTAAACTTTATCTAATCTCAACCTTCCTTATCCCTAGCACATTATCGTAGTTAGTACATCTGAATATAACAGACGTGGTAAAAAGCAAACTCCCCTTTATTTTTAATCAACTAAATCTACACGGAAAATCCAAATGAAAACTTACTGCTCGACGGTTATTTTGTTAAAAGCTACCTCAATCTAAATGTATATTTTACTTACCAAAATTAACAGTGAGAATAGAAGAAAAATGCTCACAATTCACAACGAAAATGAACACGTGCTGTAGTACGAAGCGTGCAGAAACTGAACCAACGAATCCGAATGGTGTCGGAATGACACGAAAGCGTGTTTCTCCCATGGTTCATTCCGTCTACTTCTGCACATACAGGTGTGGAGCAGCAAAAGAAAAGTATTCTTCTCTAGAGACCTCAGGACTGCTGCAATATAAATTCCACAAGCCGCTTTTATGCGGAGCGCTGCACCGTAGTGGACGTTGCGCAATTTGATATAAGACGCATACAACGGACATTTCTTCTCTGTTAATAACTAAGAGGTATATATATTTTTTAATGTTATCTTACTCATCAATAAAATGTAGTGCAGTGAAACCAAACTGTAATGAGCGTCTTAAGGGGGCGTGAGGTTCCCTGAAAGGGGACACCAAAAATATGATTTAGTTATAGTACAAAAACTGGTTCTTGAACGATTAGTTCAAAACAAATAAGAAATATTGTGTGAACGTCACGCAGTTTCTGAAAGATTCGTCCATCGTTACTGAGGAAAGAAAACCGTGACTGAGCCCTTTATGATCGAGTCGTAAGGTTTTGGTCCTCCACTGAATTAACTTTCCAGATCTATTTATTGCACATTTTATATTTTTTATGATAATTTATTAATGGTAGACTTTTAGTTACGTTGAATAGAAATCTGTTTAAACATTTTAGGTGCCTCATATAACTGTTGTAGCCAATTAAAAAAATTGACGTACATCAATCAAACCTTGGTGTGCACTGAGGAAACCCCAAGGACACTCCGGTTTATATTGTATCGTCTTCTTCCTAACCTAGAACTGCCCAAAGCTATAATACTCGTATAATTAACGATTTCGGGTTGTTTGAAACAAGTTAATTTTATATTGTAGGCCTATTAATAAAATACTCACTACATCCATACTGTTCTTAATTTTTAGAAAAGGAAGTTGTAATGTGTCCATGACAAAGTGTAAAGGGAATGAAGGCTGAATTGATTAAAAGTTGGGGAACCTATACTGTTGTGTACATTATGTTGGTAAGCCAGAAGGGTGTTAATTCACAAAGAACACAACAATGAAGAGATGGTGGAATATTAATTAATCCAGATAGAACTTGATGGCAGACTGGATGAACGATTTAAAATGCAATGCTTTTTGTGGGAGTAA
>JBCFYV010000012.1:30015051-30039973 GCA_039000515.1 Timema cristinae | reverse complement strand
TTTCACGAGGTCCCCGCTGGGCAACTTTGGGTAACGCCTCAGGAAATCTTGGCAGTTTCTAAAGCTGAGTTTATGATTTCTTCCATGGTGCTGGCCATTACACATGGAAGGTCTGACTCCTTCCACCCCTAGAAACCGGTTATGTAGGCGGGTTGGGAAGGGGGATATCAAACTAATCAATGAGTAATATATATATATATATTTATTTTTTTTGCACGTTTGGACTACAATATTCGTAGCCCAGTAGTGGAAAGATTATCGTTCTAATTTACCGTTTCCCAGGGGACTCCCGAATGTACTTATCATACATCTATTTCATGGAGACTCTTTCCATATCACTATAAGATGAGATTATGGTGAGTGTATGAGGATGTGGAACCAGTAGAAACACTTAAACCTAGCATATGCCTAGTTAGCCAAACCCTGGCGACCTTTTGCTAATACTCTTTGGGGAAAAATATCCAAGGTTCCACCCAGGAATCGAACTTGAGACCCGTAGGTTCGTAGCCAGGTGCACTGACCACTACACCATGGGTCCGGTTAACCAATGAGTTATGGATCATTGACTAAGAGGACTGGATGGACTAATCAACCAAGGGTACGTCTGCGGTGGGTTAAGAAAGCCTCTAGACGGGCAGTTTCTCACTATGGGTTTCAGATTTTATGCCTGTTATGGCATCGGGTCATTTGGGCGGCTTACCTCTAATAAATATCGTCTGACTCAATTGGATCAGGCACTTACGGTGAGGGTGGACCACTGCTGTCCCAGACGGGGACGTACAAGTGTGAAGAAACCTGGAGTTCCGTACTATTTATTTACTTTCTCATGATTCTATGGAAAAGAGGAAGTATTGTGATCGTCTAAAAAATCTAATTCGAGATTTTGGTGAATGTCAACGTTTCATGACCTCCTCAGCTCGGAAAAGTGATTTTCACAATACCGTTTCTCTGTCTTCGTCCACGAGCAAAAACCAATCTACCAATCGGGCTGGAACTTGTCTATAGAGTTTCCACACAGATATTGTTTGAATTATTTATCTTTCCCAAACATTAAGAGTAGTTTAATTAAAGGTAAAAAATGGGAAAATAGACCCACTTCAGTGGTTGAATGGCTTGAGATGTCAATCATGTGTTGGCATGGCCTGAGGAAGAAGGGGAGAACGGTTTTCGAATCCCAGTCCGTACAACTGAGGGTGGTTTATTCCTAGATGGTTTCCCATTCTCCTTCCACACAAATGTGGGTAGATTACTTCTAAAATGTTTCCTTTCTCATCCCTAACTCATAAGAGTAATTGTCAGATTTGCATATAACCTAAATACGTAGAAAGACGGCGATAAATAAAAGGAAATATAGATTTTCTAAAAATCGGCTCAAACGATTTGGATCCAAATTCATATCTAAGAACAATTTAACACTGTAAAAATAAGGGGGGGAGTCTTATTTTCCTAGGAAAATGAATTACATAAACAGATATTGACAACTTTGATAATAGCTCAGCAACTCTTTGTATACAAATAAAATTATTACTACAAAGCTGTAAATCTATTAAATATAACTTTTATTTTATTTTATTCATTTTTATAACATCAACAATATACGAACTATATGAAATTAAATATTTCTATCTGGAGGTTTTGGGTGTTGGCAGTTGAAAACTTAGTGAAGTAATACACTCCTGAAGATAGTAAAATTATTTATACTAAAAATGTATGATGGGGGGCCGGAAAATGGTGGAGAACTCTAAAAATTTACAAAAATAATATAAAGAATAAACCAGTCTCTATTCAGGTTGAAAATTTCAATTTTTTTTAAATACAAATAAAAAAAACTCTAAACAAACACCAAAAGCAAAGATTATTTAAAAGAGGGTATATAAGTGTATTGATATAGTATTAAAAATTGAGAGCGAAACTGGCGATTAACTAGTGATGAGAGAACAATTAAAATAAACATAATCTACTAGCTTTACGCAATAAACAGTTAAGCTCATATTCTTAAATATGTTTTTGTAACCGTGTATATTATTTCGATTCACATATTTTCCAAGATGCAAGTAAATGCCCACTTCAATGGTCGAATGGTGTAAGGAATCACTTGATAGGTTAATTTGGCTACTACTAAATATACAGAGAAGGGTTTCCCATTAGATATAATGTCCTATTTATTGCATCCGTGATATAAGATAGACATAAGGTTTGTACATTCTTTCACCGATATGTGTCTTGTCTGATTGTGTGCAATAAAAGATAGTGGGCTTGCTTAGCCAGGTACCGGTAGGGGTGCCAATCCCTAGGAGAAGGGGGAGGTTGCTGGAACGTTTAGTGAGAAATGTTTCATGATATTTTGGTCAGAGAGAAACATAACCGTCAAACCAGCTGCTAGCTGGCCAACCGTTAAGGATTACCTAATAATCAGCGGCCAGTTTAAGGAAGTTTTATCAATAGTGTGTTATAAGAAATAGGTAAAATAATCTGTACTTTATCCTTGGATAAAAACAATAAAGAAGAATTAATTAACATTACCATTCACATTTTCTTTGAGCTGCAATTGACGAGATGCACGATACTTACTTATGAACGTAGCACACACTCTCAGTATATTATATTACCTATGAGGTGGATATCAGGGATCAAATTGTGGTTTAGTTATTATTATTATTATTATTATTATTGTTAGCACCGCGTCTTACTACCCGTTCGGGTTATACGCACTTACGCTAATGTGTAATGGTAGGGTGATTGTGAGATGAAATGGAGGACCTACAGTTTAACGTGGGATCCGAACCACGGTGGATGCCTGGCATTACCCATATTCACAAGATGTCTTGTCAGAGGTGTAGGAAGGGTTTGGAAATCAGATAAATCTTTGCCGGGACCGAGGATTGAACCACGGCCGCCAGCACAGAAGTCTGACACCTTACCCCTAGACCACCAGGTCACCTGTGGTTTGGTGACATAAGAGTAGTTTTTCCTAAATGACTTACCAATATTCCTCCATGCAAATTTAAGTACACTTACTCTAAATTCAACCTTACTCATCCCTGCCACATTAGTGCAATAGACATACATGTACAGTACATCCTAAGCGGGTAGTAAGACGTGGTTAATATAAGTAAATGTCGCCATTTTTAAGAAAAGGAGCAACAAATTCCACGTGGTGGATACGCCATACCATTTATTTATTAAGCTCTAATCAATTAATTAATTAATATAATTAGTGAATCGTGTTCATGGCCTCTCTTTTTTGATACTTGAAGAATAAGGGTGATTAATTCAATGTAACAGTGAATATCTTATCTATAGTATAAATATATATGTGGTCCGTTTTAAAGTATAAATAAATATGTTTTTTAAATTTTATGAATTAAAAATAATTTTAGGGTTGTTAACCAATATTTATTTTCGAAAATTTTAAATGTGTTAGAAATATTTGAACACTTTGGTTTAAAATTTATATATAAAGAGTGATGATCAAAATGATGTGTTTGTTTTTCTGAGGAAAACTTATTTAAAATTGGTTTAATAAAAAATATGTTTTAGAACATTTTGCCACAAATTATAATACACCATATTAGAAAGTTTGTGATATTGTGTATGACCATTTATTTTTATGATTTACAGGTGCTCATTAATTGCGTTTGGTTTTGACTACACATTATTAGTCATAATTATGTTTAAGCTACATTTTAGATAAGTTTTAAAAGTGTTTAATTTAACTTTAACTGATATTATGAGAGAGGAGAAAATAATTGGTATAACATAGCCGTAAAATATTTCTCGCAATGTAGTGTAGCCTAATATAGCTCGGAACAAAATTTTCAAAAAAAGGTACATCAAACTTCCCTAAGTAAGTTTTCCTTGGAAAATAATAATTGTCTTGTTAATCACTATAAGCACTGTTCATATATCCATTTTAAATACAAATTGTTCAATTAGTCTCAAAAGAATTAATATTTTAATAAATTGGTGTTTGGCAGACTATCTACCTTCAAATTATATTTAATTTTTTTTGTAAAAAACTAAAATATTGTGTTTCCTATCATAAAAAAAATCAAAAACACTCAATTTAATTAAATATTACATTTTAAACTATATATTTAAGTCTATTTTAGAAAATTTCAAATTTTCTATGTTAAAAAAAATCTCAAATTAATTTATTTTTAGAAACCTATAAATACTTTTTTTTACCATGCAAATATTCCTCAAACGCCAGTTTTAAACGAAATCATTACAACTATTTTTTTTAAATTTCTAAAGTCAGTATACAAATATTAAAGTATTTTTTAAATAAAAACAAATATGTAAATTATTTATATTTCAAAAACGTATTAGATATTCATTTTGAACTAGGTCGTTAGGGCCTGTTATAAAATGTTTAAATTTTTTTTAAATTAGCTATTAGATAACTACCCTTAAACGATTTTTTCCCCGAAATAACAAAATATTTTTATTTATTTTTAAAAATAACTTTCAGATAGAAAATTTAAAAAAAATTGTCAAAGCAATTTTCGAAATTTCTTTAATTAAACATCCTCATCAGTCAACTACACTAAACTAATTTTTCACCAAAAATCAGGTATACAGTAGTAGAAAGGAAAGTCATGTTTCAGAACGGAAGTTGATGACGTCATAGCCCCCTAACCCCATTTCCTCCCGCGCCGTAGTCTCGCGTGTTCTCCCCTTCCAGCGGCGTGGATTCGCGGGTACAGGAGAAGGAGGTGTGACATTAGAGAAAAGGCTTACACGATTGGTCGAGAAAAAGAATCTCGTTATAAGTTTCCCACGAACTAAAAAGGGTTAACCTTTAATCCGGGCTTCTCTAAACTCGAGTTGAGAAAAAGGTCCTTCTTTCCGGAGGTGACAAATGAAGAATGTTTTCCTGTCAGCTTAGTCCCCTCTTGTTCTTTCCCTACTCGGCTGACGACACGTGAAAAATGTTTTCCTGTAAATTAGTTGGGGCGGCTCAGCTCCCCTAACCGTGAGAGGGCTTTAACTCGGGAAGTTAACATCTGTTTCGCAGGAAGTTAACATCCGCGTGGGTCTCAGATTCATTTTGGAAGGAAATGGTCTGTGAGAATTTTACAAGAGGGGGACTTCTCACGCAGTAAAGAGGGCGGAGTCAAACCCTTTTTTCGCGCCGCCTCCTGGAGAGGGGGAGTAGTTTATTTCTATATATTGAGTTACCCCTTTAAGTAGAATCCATTATCTTTTAAATCTTTATATTCTAAACAACATCATCAAGAATGTCTAGCGAATATTCGGCTGCGCTTTTGTCAGCAATCGGCTCGAGTGAGATAGTATCAAGGAAGCTGACAGATTTAGAGATAGGTCATGGTTATTATATCACTAATATAAAAGGCGTGACGACGAGATATGGACGCAGAGTGCTCGCTTTGTTGGAGAACAAATATAACGTGTGGCTACCGGCTCGATTTTCCCTGCTTACCGACGCTCAGCTGAAGGAGCTCTCCAAAGCCGACCTACTACTGGTCTACCAGGGAATTTCCAAAAACAGCAAGACGGCACTGATAAACTTCGAAGGTATGTTTATTACAATCATTTCTAAGATTAATCAAATCAATCGAAATATGTTTGTACAGAGTATGGTTTTTTTTCAACTCTCCCTCTACGCAAATGTGGGTTCACTTCCTCTAATATCTGTAATTTTACAAATGATAACACATATTTTCCTAAAAAAAACCCTTCCTTCAGGTTATCTTGTGAATGCCAGACCTCCACCGTGGTTCGGATTCCACGTTAAAATCGAAATATGTTTGTACAGCTCTCCCTCTATGCAAATGTGGGTTCACTTCCTCTAATTTCTACGATTTTACAAATGATAACACATATTTTCCTAAAAAAAACCCTTCCTTCAGGTTATCTTGGGAATGCCAGACCTCCACCGTGGTTCGGATTCCACGTTAAAATCGAAATATGTTTGTACAGAGTATGGTTTTTTTCAACTCTCCCTCTATGCAAATGTGGGTTCACTTCCTCTAATATCTGCAATTTTACAAATGATGACACATATTTTCCTAAAAAACCCTTCCTTCAGGATAACTTGTGAATGCCAGACCTCCACCATGGTTCGGATTCCACGTTAAAATCGAAATATGTTTGTACAGCTCTCCCTCTACGCAAATGTGGGTTCACTTCCTCTAATATCTGCAATTTTACAAATGATAACACATATTTTCCTAAAAAAAACCCTTCCTTCAGGTTATCTTGGGAATGCCAGACCTCCACCGTGGTTCGGATTCCACGTTAAAATCGAAATATGTTTGTACAGAGTATGGTTTTTTTCAACTCTCCCTCTATGCAAATGTGGGTTCACTTCCTCTAATATCTGCAATTTTACAAATGATGACACATATTTTCCTAAAAAACCCTTCCTTCAGGATAACTTGTGAATGCCAGACCTCCACCATGGTTCGGATTCCACGTTAAAATCGAAATATGTTTGTACAGCTCTCCCTCTACGCAAATGTGGGTTCACTTCCTCTAATATCTGCAATTTTATAAATGATAACACATATTTTCCTAAAAAAAACCCTTCCTTCAGGTTATCTTGGGAATGCCAGACCTCCACCGTGGTTCGGATTCCACGTTAAAATCGAAATATGTTTGTACAGAGTATGGTTTTTTTCAACTCTCCCTCTACGCAAATGTGGGTTCACTTCCTCTAATATCTGTGATTTTATAAATGATAACACATATTTTCCTAAAAACCCCCTTCCTTCAGGTTATCTTGTGAATGTCAGACCACCACCGTGGTTCGGATTCCATGTTAAACTGTAGAACTTTCGTTTCATCTCACCATTACACATTAGCGTATAAACCGAACGGGTGGTAAGATAATACATAATAGTCTATGCTTCTTCATTGATTCGTTCAAATCTCAGTCATGCTGAATGATGGCGCTAAAACATTATCAATGTTAGCTTTAAATAACCCATATGATAATAACAATAATAGTAAATGCAAGTATTCAATTGTTTTATGACGAACCAAGACAAAACTTGAGATATTCTTTAAGCTTAGATAATGTGATAAACAGTCAAGCTATACAAGTAGTAGGAATAGAGTTTCACAGGCGTTGCTGCAAGTAGAAACCAAATTTGAAAGATTTCCTTAAAAGTTTTTAACATTAAGTTGTGCTAAAGCGTTATATATAAATCATGTACGGTAGAGAGTTAAGTTCTAATGTATAATCCTCTAACAAACTTTACTTCGAACCCTAATCTTACTGTCTACCTCAGGACAATCGAATGTATTTTCGAGTCATACATTTAATATGATTTTAGTTAATCTAATTAGAGGTATTCAGTTCCTAGCATCACGTCTTACTACCCG
Source organism: Timema cristinae (assembly GCA_039000515.1). NCBI lineage: Eukaryota > Metazoa > Arthropoda > Insecta > Phasmatodea > Timematidae > Timema > Timema cristinae. Next base: position 30,032,620 of record JBCFYV010000012.1, on the reverse strand, counting down.
TTCGAGTTATACGCTAATATTTTTAGATATAAGAAGTGTACTCGCTTTTGCATGAAGTAGAATTGTAAACCTTTTTTTGAGAAAATCACATCCCAGTACACGCGTCCTAGATTCGAACCTTGATCCTTCTCACTCTTACTCTACGTAAATGCAGGCTCACTTCCTCTACACAAACGATTCAGACCTGAATTAAACACACAATAGCTTCAATGTTTGTATATCATGGCTTCATGAACGGCTAACTAGACGTCCCTGTTTGTTTTTATAGCTGTCTCAGAGCCGCTCGAAGAGATCATAGAGCAAGTTGACCCGAAATGAAGAAGATAATACTGAGGAGAGAGTAGGGCCTTTTTAGAGCATAGTGCACCCGAACATGTCAGAACCACCGACAAAACGTTTGCGTTTATCACCTCCTATAATTGTATCTCGGCAAACTAATGGGAATAGGGTGTATACTCTCACAGATCTAGACACTAATGAACAACTCTTAATTAGATACTTGAAACATGACGTTGCACTTCGTGAAGGGAAGTTGTATAATGCTTACATTGAACATATACCTGGCCAGATTAAGACCTCGAGTCTACTGATATCAGACCATGACAATATAGACGTACAGATCCAAAGACTTTTGACCTTATCACGAAACTTAGGTACGGGATTTACTCAGTTTAGGCTTTACCTGGAGCCGCTAGGACTATCCATTAAACTTATTGAACAAGCATACGCTCGACGTATAAAGACATACTCAATCAGTAACGAGTTACCCTACAAGGATGTTGTACAGTTTCTCGTTGCGTGTGGAGATATTTATGTAAAAACTGTAGAAAAAGAATCAAACGCGAACGGCCCTATAAAGGTAAATTGTAGCCTCATTTGCGAGTTTAAGCATCCTATGATGATAGAATTGAAAAGGGTTATTTCAATTCTTCTCTATACGATATATTTAACACACTAAACTTGGGAGAAATATGAGAATAAGGTGGTCTTCCACTCCTTGCTCAGATTGAGGGCTTTGTTTCTAGAGACTCAGGGTGGATGTACAACGGTACGCTGGAAATGAGAGTAAATTTCTCGAAAAACACGGCTTTCACGTCGGTGCCACGTTCGAATCCCTGAAACTATTGCCAGACGTAGAGCGCTGATAAATGTTCAAGCTGAAGAAGGACTTTGCTTCCCAGTATCGTATTGGCGTGCCTCTTTGAGCCGACAGGGTTAGCTCAGCGTTTATCGTCTTATCCTAATTTTCGTGACGTGCTGATCTAGATGGGATTCCGCTTCCGTTCGAAATGAGATTATTGAACGCTTCGAAAGGCTTAACGATATATCTGTTAATGTGTACACTGCAAAACACGAAGGTAGTGATTCTTATGTGGACACTGCGGACAACTCTAAAAAATAGTGATCGTTCCCGTTCATGTCAGCGCTAAGAGTGTGCAGACATGTTCATTTATCATGATAAAAGTACATGGGACGGAAAAATATCATTTCAGTGCAATCAAAATCTGTCACGATTAATAAACCCTCAACTAACACCAACGTCTGACACGAGACGTAGTATTTTTGTGACCGTTGTTTGAGCTCTTTTCTGACTGAAATAAACTTGCAAAACATAAGAAACGTGTAAAAATTTGGAGCGGTAAGGAGTACATTCCCTCAAGGGGAAAATAAATTCCTGACGTTCTCACAGTATAAACAACAGGAGAAAACAGGATTTATCGTGTACGCTGACTTGGAGAGTTACTCGTGCCTATAGAAACGTGTGATCCTGACACGAAATTTTCTTATACTGAGAAGTACAGAGTCATGTAGCATATTCCGTAGGCATGTACACTAAATGCATTTTTAATGATAATCTCTCAGAGTACCGTCACTTCACGGGAAAAGATTGTACAGACCAATTTGTTGAAGCTCTCGTAGATACAGCAAAGCGCGTACTAGATTATTATAGTACTGTAGTTCCAATGACGCCGCTAACGCTGCTCAAAGAGATGCTCACAATACGGCCACTCATTGTCTATTTGTGAAACCCTACGCGAATGATGATATCCGCGTTATGGATCATTGTCACTTGACGGGACTTTACCGTGGTAGCAGTCACGCAGGGTGTAATATTAATTACAAGAACCCTAGTCATCTGAGCGTGGTTATTCATAACGCACGATGCTACGATAATTTCTTCCTTCTCGAATCACTTGTTGAACGTAGAGAAACTGATCCGTTCACAGGGGAGAGCGTTATTGTCAATCCAGGGAAAGTTAAGGTTATTGGAGACAATGGGAAGATTCAAAGTAATCATGAAGTATATTCGGCACGGATTTCGAGGGATCACAATTAAAATTATAGATAGTTTCAGCTTTCTGTGTACCTCCCTAGAGAAATGCGTATCTTACCTCGAACCTGAGCAGCTTAAATCACTCGTAAGTGTCATCCTGATGATGAACGTTTCAAACTAGTCGCTCGTAAAGGGTGTTCCCCTATGACTATATAGATCATTTGAGAGGCTGAACGAGACTCAGTTACCGAGCAAGATAAATTTTATAACGCGCTCACGGATACTCATATCTCTCAGGTAGACTATGATCACGCCAGTAAGGTTTGGCGCCTTTTCGAATGCAAGAATCTTTGGATTACTCGAACCTCTACCTTCATACCGACGTAACACTACTAGCTGACGTCTTTGAGAACTTTCGTGATCTTTGTATGAAAACGTATAGGCTCGATCCCGGATGGTCTCTTACGGCCCCCAGTCTAGCGTACCAAGCTCTATTGAGAATAACCCAGGTACGGCTCGAATTAATAGATGACGTAGATATGCATCAATTCATTGAGGGAGCTATTCGAGGAGGGATATGTTTCGTAGCTAATCGTCATTCTGTAGCTAATAATCGTTATATGAGTTCATTTGACCGTTCCAAACCAGAGTCTTACCTCGTTTATCTAGACGTGAATGGACTCTATTCATTTAGCATGTTGAGCTCATTACCCTATGGAGGGTTCAGATGGCTTGAAGATGATGAAATTGAACGTTTGGACGTGCTAAACGTGGAGGACGATGCGGATACGGGCTATATCTTGCAGGTAGATCTTGAATATCCACAAAATGTACATGACGCTCATTCTGACTTGCCGTTTGTCCGGAGAAAGGGATTCCACCCGTTGGGAAACACGAGAAATTGTTAACGACTCTAGCTGATAAAACTAGGTACGTCATTCACTATCGTCATCTAAAGTTATGTTTAGTGAATGGGTTGAAACTGACGAGAGTCCACCGTGTTCTCAGTTTCAAACAATCTCCGTGGATGGCGCCGTATATTAAGCTGAACGCGGAAATGAGGAGTAAAGCGAGCAATCAGTTTGAAAACATGTTTTTCAAATTGATGAACAACGCCGCATTCGGCCGCCTTATATCTAACAAGAGGGCCTACCGTACGGTAAAAATAACTACCAGGTGGGAAGGTAAATTTGGGGCTGGTAACCTTATAGCCAGTCCAAACTTTAAAAACCGTATGATTGTATCAGAAAACCTGGTCATCATTGAGATGGAACCGCAGGAGATTTACTTTGATATGCCAATTTATGCGGGATTCGCCATTTTGGAAATCTCTAAAGTAGTCATGTACGGTCTACATTACCAGGTCATGGTTCCAGCCTTCCCACCAGGTACACTAAAACTCCAATACACTGACACAGACTCGCTCCTCTACTATATGACAGTCGAGGACGCCTACCGACGACTTATCCCGTTAGCTAATGAGTATCTGGACACCTCCACTTACGGACAAGACAATGTTTACGGCATGCCTGTAGTAAATAAAGGGGTACTCGGTAAACTAAAAGACGAGACTCGAGGTCAGGTCATCACTGAGTTCATAGGTTTACGCCCTAAACTCTATTCATTTGCTGTACAAGGGGGTGGTGAGACGCTCAAAGCTAAAGGTGTCAAGAGTAGCGCGTTAAGAACGCTCTCTTTAGAGGACTATCGTAATTGTTTAACTAAAGAAACGGTAGTCATGAGAGAAGCCCGTTCAATAAGAGCTGTAGGGTTCAAACTTTTCACGCAAAAATTTAATAGGGTTGCACTATGCTCTATCGATGATAAACGGTACGTGTTACCCGGATCAGACAGAACTCTACCTTGAGGTCATTACTCAATAGGGGAGCAACCAACTACTTCCCTCCAAGAGACGATGATTGAAGCTGGACCATCATGTACGGGTGTCAGTGAGTGATCTACAAGCGAGCAGGCATCTACTATCTCTCACGTCAAAAAAAAAAAGACTTGAGAAAAATAAACTAATTTAGCGCATATCTGTTTAAAAAAGAGTTTTCAGTAGGTGTAGTCACTAGAAAAAAATGTTAGTGCTTTAATAAAAATATGCTAATTTAGTATGTTACTAGAAAAAAATGTTAGCGCTTTAAAAAATAAGCTAATTTAGTATGTATCTGTTTAAATAGAGTTTTCAGTGTGCGCATGGTTTGATTAATGCCGCTAGAAAAAGACTTGAGAAAAAAGCAGGTGTATGTTAGTGCTTTAAAAAAATATGCTAATTTAGTATGTTACTAGAAAAAAATGTTAGCGCTTTAAAAAAAATATGCTAATTTAGTATGTATCTGTTTAAATAGAGTTTTGATTAATGTCACTAGAAAAAGACTTGAGAAAAAAGCAGGTGTATGTTAGTGCTTTAAAAAAATATGCTAATTTAGTATGTTACTAGAAAAAAATGTTAGCGCTTTAAAAAATATGCTAATTTAGTATGTATCTGTTTAAATAGAGTTTTCAGTGTGCATATGGTTTGATTAATGTCACTAGAAAAAGACTTGAGAAAAAAGCAGGTGTATGTTAGTGCTTTAAAAAATATGCTAATTTAGTATGTTACTAGAAAAAATGTTAGCGCTTTAAAAAAGACTTGACTGAAGAAAAAAAAAAAAAAAAATACTAATTTAGTGTGTATCTGTTTAAAAAAATGTTTATCATTATATTCATTAAATAGAGTTTTCTGTGTGTGTATTGTGTTTTTTTTCCTGACCTCTTCAAGATTACAACTTGAACCTCCTAGAGTACATAAGGTAACAGTTAGGGTTAGAACCAAAGTCTCTCTGAGTACAGGCTGGTACAATAACCGGCCTCAGTCAGGCTTACAACTTGTCCTCCCTCCAGATTACAGGCATTTCTCTCCCCTCCTCTATACACATGTTAAAAGTAGTTTACGTGGCTGTTTAAAATTGAAGGTCTAATTTTCATGGAAATAGCTTTATCCGATAGCTAGAAAAGTTTCTAAAAGGGAAGGAGGGCTATACCCGTCATCTCCTACTCTGAGGAGGAGAGGGAGAGACGGAGAGATAGAAAGAGGGGAGAAGAGAGAGAGAGAGACAGAGAGATAGAAAATATCATTTTAGATATGTTTTTTTTTTTCCAGCCTAGTCGAGGGAAGGAGGGCTATACCCGCCATCTCCTACTCTGAGAGAGAGAGAGAGAGTGAGAGAGAGAGAGAGGGAGAGAGAGAGAGGGGGAGAGGGGGAGAGAGGGAGAGAAAGAGGAGAGAAAGAGAGAGAGAGAGACATTTCTCTCTCCTCCTCTATACACATGTTAAAAGTAGTTTACGTAGCTGTTTTAAAATTGAAGGTCTAATTTTCATGGAAATAGCTTTATCCGATGGCTAGAAAAGTTTCTAAAAGGGAAGGAGGGCTATACCCATCATCTCCTACTCTGAGAGAGAGGAGGAGAGGGAGAGACAGAGAGATAGAAAGAGGGGAGAAGAGAGAGAGAGATAGAAAAGATCATTTTAGATATGTATTTTTCCAGCCTAGTCGAGGGAGGGAGGGCTATACCCGGCACCTCCTACTCTGAGAGAGAGAGAGAGAGAGAGGGGCTGAGGGGGAGGCCAATTATATTTAACTAGGACTGATTGCAATTATTGATATGATTTAAATTTCTAGACCTAAGTACTATAGTTACAGGTTCATATTGTTTACACTATCATCATACAAACTGATCGATAAGCTGTAAAAAAATATCTCGTAGGCTAGATGAGACATGTAGCCGACCCGATTTGGAACGACTGGTTGACAAGTTCATGCTTAGGTGAACAAAGTGACTGCAAAACTGGCTGACCAATTGGGACTCTAGCTAACTGATCGACAGCACACTGGTCAACATGTATGTAAAAAGTGGTCTACAGACAGGTAAGTGACTTGTCATGCAAAAGCAGTGTCGATCACGTGGTCGTTAGAACCCGAGTCTCTCAGAGTACAGTACGAGGTAGCTAGTTACAGACTGGTGCAATAACCAGCTACAGTCAGGGTTACAACTCTGGACCTCTCAGAAAAAACGGTCTGGTACAATAACCTGGATCTCCCTGAGTACAGTCTGATACAATAATCTTGAGAACAGTCTGGTACAATAACCCAGGCCTCCCAGAGTACAGTCTGGTACGAACCTCTCGGAGAACAGTCTGGTACGAACCTCTCAGAGTACAGTCTGGTACAATAATCTGGGTCTCCCAGAGTACAGTCTGGTACAATAATCTGATCCTCCCAGAGTACAGTCTGGTACAATAACCCAGGCCTCCCAGAGTACAGTCTGGTACAATAATCTGAACCTCCCAGAGTACAGTCTGGTACAATAATCCTAACCTCCCAGAGTACAGTCTGGTACAATAACCCAGGCCTCCCAGAGTACAGTCTGGTACAATAATCTGAACCTCCCAGAGTACGGTCTGGTACAATAACCCAGACCTCCCTGAGTACAGTCTGATACAATAATCTGGACCTCTTGGAGAACAGTCTGGTACAATAACCCAGACCTCCCTGAGTACAGTCTGATACAATAATCTGGACCTCTCGGAGAACAGTCTGGTACAATAACCCAGGCCTCCCAGAGTACAGTCTGGTACAATAATCTGGACCTCTCGGAGAACAGTCTGGTACAATAACCCGGACCTCCCAGAGTACAGTCTGGTACAATAACCCAGGCCTCCCAGAGTACAGTCTGATACGAACCTCCCAGAGTACAGTCTGGTACGAACCTCTCAAGAGTACAGTCTGGTACAATAACCCAAGCCTCCCAGAGTATAGTCTGGTACGAACCTCTCAGAGTACAGTCCGCTACGAACCTCTCAGAGAATGACCAGGATTAGAACCTGCTCCTCTCAGAGTACAGTCTGGTACGAACCTCTCAGAGAATGGTCAGGATTAGAAGCTGAACCTCTCAGAGTACAGTTTGCTACAATAACCTGGCCTTCTCAGAGGACGGTCTGATACACTAACGGTCAGGGTTAGAACCCAGGCCTTGGAAAAGAGAGCACCAATGATGGTACATAACCTTTTAGCTTATTTAAATGGGATCACCTTAAATAATAAAGTCATGGGTACACTCGCATCCTTACCCTGTAAAGAAAACAAAAATGTTAATCGTTAATTCTTTTTTTTATTTTAAAAAAGAGCTCGTTACATTTCTAAGAATAATCGTTAAAAAGTTTAATACATTGCAAGTAGCTGTGAAAAAGTTTTTTTAAAAGTGTTCACTCAACCCGTCTTGCAGGCTCCTCGTTCGTTTCCTCAGTAGTTTTACTCTTCTTTCCACGTGAACGTTTAGAAGCGTCAGTAGTTTTCTTCCTCCGTTTGACCGTGTCAACCTCGTCTTGACCGCAGAAGCATGATAACTTATTGAAATCAATGCACTCCTTATACTCGTTTATCAAGACTATCATATGAAGCAAAGCTGGAATAACCGAACTCGTATCGTTCCGCATCGCACTCTTGGTCAGATCGCAAAAGTTTTGTCCGATCAAACTTAATAATCTTAAACCATTCGCTGAGCACTCAGACATTTTTTAAGCTTTGTACTTGTCGCTATCGGCGTTGTTGATACTCTGTAGCTGACTCAACTCTTCAGTTCCTTTAATATAGATTGTTGTGTACTGAACTTTCCACCTCCCCTCCACCAGTTTTGCGCAATGTTGCCTCATTTATGATGTCATTTTGCTAACATCACTGCTTGAAGGGTTATAGCGGACGACTCTATCGTGTATGATTAGACAAAACGCCTTGGTATTTACCGGGATATTTTCCTCCGTCTCGAACGTTATACGACATGTCACCATACCGTCCTTGAGAGTATCTTCCTGTCGGCTGGCATCGAACACGACAATGGGTGCATGAGACTTGAAATGGGAAGGATCAAGTAAAGGTAAAGAGGCGCTCGTTCCGTAGTACGAAGTCTGGAAATTAGCATAGTCTTCGTATAATTTCGAGAAGGAATCCTGTCTAAAGTTCAAGTTCATATCCTCGTAAGGGTACATGTTAGAATTTAGATAGAGTTTAGCATTACGTAAATTACAATGAACAAAAATACTTCTATCTGCAACCGTCGTATTGTTCCGTCCGGTCTGAAGCGCGAAAACAACGTAACGAGGTTTTTCCAGCAAAGTTGACGTTTTCACGGTCCAATCATGTTGATTAGAGGTGGGCACGTTAGGGTACTCGTACAATTCCCAAGTACGGAAAGGTAGCTCGATGATCCTCCCACTCTTGATGAAATTAAGCAGGTTGAGACGATTGATATCGTCAGTCTTTATATGCGGTACAAGCCAAGATATTTTACTTAACTCGATCCTAGAGGGCGTCTCTGCAGCAGGAGGTGGGGCTCTTTGTAAAGCGTTGTTGTCACCGGTCGAACGAACTAGCACCAGCTCTTGTTTCGCATTGATCAGTATTCGAGAATAATCTTCGACGAATCCTAGTATGAGACGTAAAGGGATGCATACGTCAAAGATGCCTGTTTCAGCGTGTACGTGAACTCCTTCAAGTCTCCAACCGGCGTTTGAAAGATGAGTCTGCCAACCATTCCTTATAGATAGATAGTTTTTAAGCTGAGTCGAAATACCCACATCTCTCGATTGATCAATCTCTACGCCGTTGATCTCATAGGCGATTCTTGAGAATAGATGCAGTATTCCGTTATTAACAATCCTCGAAGTGCTTCCAGGTTCTCCCGTATTCAAAAGTAGTCGTCCTTTGATATGCAGCAGAGAGCGGTGCGGTAGTGTGCATAACCCTTCTTGTTGGATAGATATCCTATGCTCGTTCCCGTTAGCTAATGGACCGGGAATATACGAGGCGTAGGAATGATACTGGAAACTGCTCAAGGCCGTATCGAAAGCGGCAGACTCCCCAATGTTCAGAATATCCGCGGTGTCATCCATTATTTTCGTAACGAGTAACCTAGACGTCTTAAATAGAGTTTATTGGCAGGTGTTAACACTTTCACTGTCCTTCTCTCAATGTTTCGAGGAAGACTTCGCCGTCTTGTTTTATCTAGTACGAGTCCCATCCCCAGCGACTCGTTTCAGATGCAGACGTAGTGATATCGTCTCGTCCCTAAAGTTGATGATATCACCTCGTTCGTCAACAAGTCGTACCGCGATAGACTCTATTACTCGCTTCGTTACCGGAAGGTAAATGATATTGTTAGGCGCTTCCACTATCTTATAGACTGGCGGGACGGTCATGCTGAACTCGTGCAAGGTATGGCTCGGTTCTCCGTTGACGTAAGCTCCGCTAGCGAGACTGCATTCTATGCGGATCACATTCACATGAAGAATATTCACTGTATTGGTAGATATGTGCGTCTTCCCTGCAGGAAGTATGACCGAGTCGAACCCTAGCAAGGATGCAAACGTGCCAGGTCGGGTAAAGTCGATAGGTTTATTGCAAGTGATATAGCTCTTTAAAGTGCTAGGGTCACCGATAATCGAGAGCTTTACATTACTCGGGACTTCCCTTCGCAAGAATCGATCCAACGCCTCAAGTTCATAGGTACCTGGAGGCACTGTATACTCTTTACCGTCACAATAAAATTTATTATTACGCTCGTCAATGTTCGGTATGGAATTGAACGTGGCCAGATTGATCAGTCCGATGAACCACTCTTCTTCACGATTCTCTTCTCCGAGCAGGATATGAGGGAAGTAGTTCTCTGTCAGATTCGAACTCTGACCTGTCAGTGTAAGCGTCATAGACATATTTACTAAGTTCGAACGTCAGCGCGAGTATTTAAGGAAGGCTAAACAAAGATGACCGCATAAAACGGTACCGTACTCTTGATACCGAGTATGATTATAGGTGATGGGTATTCCTCCGAGATAACGAACAAGTTCGAGCGGCGGCCTTGGATCACCGAAACTATCGAAATAATCGGCTCGTTCACCGTTTTTCTTATACGCCACCCAATGCGTACCCTTACCGCTATCATCGTCAAGATTGATGATGGCGTTCTCCATCTTCCAAGGAGTACCGCTAGGTAAAGCATCTCTCGCAAATACTCCTCTAAAGAAGGGGATTTTTAACTCGGCGGCGTACTTGCGCAGATCCGTTTCAGTAAGGGCACGTTTAGGTAGTCATTTTATTTTCGGATAAGGTCGTAGATACATGCCTTTCCCCATGGCAATAGCTTCGAGCGTACGATTATGTCTCTGAGCCTCGTTCAATTGTTTCGTATTGGCCTTAGCACTTTGTACCGCCTTCGTGATTCCTGCAGCTCCTCCAGCGACGGCTCCAAGCGCTGCGATCAGAGGTAGTATAGGTAGAATTCCGCCCTTCTTCTTACGGCGTCTACTAGTAGTAGTAGGACGCCGTTGACGACGTTGAGTCTTCTTCTTCTTCTTTAGACCTGAACCCATCTTGACTTTAGCTTTCATCGCGTTGGTGACTGCCCACGCAGCGGCTTTCTCACCCAACTTTGAGTCAGGCGCGAGTAATCTTTTCCACGATTTCTCGATAAGTTCACGATCTGCAGTATGACGTCCTGCAAGATCTTTCACCTTGGAGTATGCGATATCGTGCTCTTTACAGTGTCGATCTAACTCGTTTATTCCAGGATCACCTCGTTTCAATCGTTTTTCCAACTTTGTCCCCGGCCCGCAGTACTGGTATCCAGGTATATGCGCTTCAAACGGTAGATTATTGATTATCTTATCCAACAATCCTCCCCCTCTTCTTCGTCTCATGACACGTACTGATTAGCATTTATATAGGTGTGCGCATTATATAGATGAAGTAGTAGTCAACATGCGGCTCGAGAAACAGACAGATTCTTTAACTGTTCACAACAACGATCACGATGAGGGTGGAGCTTTACCTCAGAGACACGGTACGTTGTTACCCGATACTATCCGCTGCATCATCTGCGGACCTTCGAATTGCGGTAAAACCAACACCATGATCAGTCTGTTGGAGGAGCCTAACGGCCTACGCTTCAAGAACGTGTACGTTTACTCTAAATCGTTGTACCAGCCCAAGTATCAACGTTTATCGAAGGTCCTCTCACTCATTGAAGGTATGGGCTATTTCCCTTATTCCGACAACGCGGAAATTATCCCACCGTCCGAGGCTGAACCCGACTCTGTATTCATTTTCGACGACGTCGCTTGCGATAAACAGTTTAATATACAGGCTTATTTCAGTATGGGTAGGCATAAGGCCATAGACTGTTTCTATCTCTGTCAGACGTACTCGCGCATCCCGAAACAGATGTTGAGAGATAACGCTAATCTTCTCATCCTCTTCAGGATGGACGATACGAACCTGAGACACGTCTACGATGATCACGTGAACACAGATATGACTTTCCAAAAATTTAAGGAGGTATGCTCACTGTTTTGGAAAGAAAACAAGTACGATTTTCTGGTGGTGAGCAAAGATCATGAGTTCGATAAAGGACGATATCGCTACAGGTTCGATACCTTTATCTTGCACGATTAACAAGAACGTATATTCAGTACACGGTAAGACATCATGTCGTCCATATCTAAATTCGGTCATAGTCTCTACAAATATAGATCTCTCATCGAGTCAGAGGGAAATCTAACTCTAAACTCCCAAGGGTATTACGACGCTAGATCGAAAAGGATCGTCAACGTCGAGTCGCCCCTCTCATCTAAGGATGTCTGTAACAAGTCTTACGTCGATAGGATGGATTCGAGGCATAGTAACGAGCAGATAGTCGCTCTCAACACTGCCAAGGACCTCATCAAAGGACAGATGGAATCGCTGATTGAGGATTTGGAGAAGGATCGAATAAAATACGTCAACTTTGAGAAGAGCGCTCGTCAAGGGATGGAGGAGTTGTGGAAACTGGCTCAAGATCGTCTCGACGAAAATAAAACAACGCTTGACGCTTTAAGTTCAAAGCTGCTAAGCCTAGAGGAAGCTTTCGAGATGCATCGAACCATTTACAACGATTTTATAGCCGGAGGTGTACTACGCTTAAGAGGATCGGATGACAACAAGCTTTACAATGCGGACGGTGTAGTTTTGCGAAACATAGGTATGCCCTCATTACCTTCAGACGCCGCACCTAAAGCTTATGTAGACTCTATGGTTAATCGTAGTTTCATCTACATCTACTTGGATTCGAAACCTATGCGGAAGGATGCGAGACATTTCGAATTGACTCTAACGGGTGAACGTGGTTATAAGTTCAAGAGGGCGGGCATCGTTTCAACGATGGTCATGAACTTGAAAGATATTATTTGCTTGTTGAATCTTAAAATTATCGACGATCCACCTTTCGAGGTGTTCAAAGATGACTCTATATCTTTCATGATAGAAAAACGCCCAACAACGTCCCAGATTTTACACGTAGAATTAGGTTTTACTTACGTTTAGATATAATGAACCGTATCTTCACGGTAAGAGACATTCACACCTTACATCATGACGACGAAGGTCGCGGAGGATATCATAAAAGCTAGTAAGATTATTAAACGAAAGTATAAACAACTACGTGATGCCGGCACGAGTCTGAGCACGTCGCGAATGAAACGTTCAAACCTATCACGGATCCTCTAAACAAGATGGTGAAGGTGCTCGCGGAACCTGAGGAGACGGAAGCCTTACCTGAGACATTGGAAAACAACCATCTATTGGACACTTATCTTTATTCATCTCACGCACATTCCGATAAGACCTACGGAGTCCGTCATGAAGGTGACTCTACCAAGCTCGGAGATAGTCGTATCGTATTCAACGGGAGAGACGGTACAATACTCCTTAACAATAAGACGGTACCGTATACTCGAGGACTATTAGAATTACTTTTCAGAAGAGCCCCTACTCATTATACTAAGGAGGATCTGAAAGTATACAAGTCTATGCTTGAAGAAACGAACGCGCATCGGTTGAGAAACGAACCGTACACTCGTATCAAGATGCGAGCCGGATCAAAGTATTCGTTAATCATCAAACCTATGTTTGAGGAGGAGCTTGAGGGTGAGGGTTTATACAAGATGGAGACAGGAAGAGGAGTCGATTATACCTATTGGGACGATCCTAACGAATTGGTCGATCGATTACGACTCTTGCACGCATCTACCGAGGCTGGTCATTCCGCTCACCATAACGAGATCGTTTCTATCATTGAGGAATTACGCGAGGCGGGAATCATCGTATAAAGACGTACATCTCTTCTGTACTTTATCACAATCATGTCTGGCGTCAAGTGGGAGATTGCACGTGAACTTCATCGTCCAGCAAGACGACGATTTCCTCGAAGACACGTTAGCGTACGAGGCTTGAACGAGCTCCTTCAGGCCGATCTAGTGGAGATGATACCTTACTCTGGATTGAATAAGGGCTTCAAGTACCTTCTCACCGTCATCGACGTGTATTCCAAGAGGGCTTGGGCCGCACCCGTCAAGACTAAGACGGGTAAGAACGTCAGTGCGGCTATGGCTCTCCTCCTCAACAAGGTGGGTTTACCTCGCGTACGTCATCTCCAAACGGATAATGGTACAGAGTTTTACAACCCTGAATTCAAAAGGCTCATGAAGAGAAAGAGAATCAATCATTATTCTACATACAGCAACGTCAAGGCTAGCGTCGTGGAATGATTTAATCGTACTCTCAAGAACATGATGTGGAGGAGGTTCACGGCTAAAGGTTCATATCGATGGATCGATATGATCGATTCCTTACTGGACGAATACAACCGTACAGTACACTCGACCATAAAGATGAGACCTATAGACGTCAAGGACGATAGACTTTTACATACCGTCTATTAACGTTTCAAGATGTCAGATTCCACGCCAAACATTTTTAAAGTAGGTGATATAGTTCGTATCAGCAAGTATAAGGACGTTTTTGAAAAGGGTTATACCGCGAACTGGTCGACCGAACTGTTTAAAATACGTAACGTCGTCGAGACTAATCCCAGGACCTTCCTACTCGAAGATATGAAAGGTAATCCTATCACGGGAGGTTTCTACGGTAAGGAGCTTAGAAAGACCTCGTATCCGGACGTTTACCTCGTAGAGAAGATAATCAGACGTTCTGGAAATAGAGTATACGTCAAATGGTTAGGGTTCGACTCGTCTCACAATTCATGGATCGAGGCGAAGGATATAGTGTAGAAGGAGGGGAGGGCGCGTTCCCCTCCTCCATCCCGAGCGTATAAAGCGGGCGTGAGGCGGGGAGACGTATCTCATTCAACATGTTTAGCCGGTTGGGTTACCGTCTGGAGGACATGAGCGATATTAAGATTTCGAACGGCGGTTTAGAATATCATATCGCGAGTGCTGACAAAGGTTACAGCGAGTGCTGTGATTCTTCCGTGCACTGGCTCGGATGCCATAATCCCGGAATGTGGGAATCGAGTCAGTCTGTCGAACGCTGTTCTACCGCTTGTCCGGTCTACAATCTTAAGGAAGGAGACGACCCGCTAATTCTCCGGGAATCGAGTCGGTCCATCGAACGCGGTTCTACAGCTTCCCTCGAGGATGCGCCGGAATCGAGTCAGCCTGGTACTGCAGCTTGGGCCGCGGAGGAGTCGCCAGAGGAGGAAAACGCTTTGTGCATCGAGTTGGACCGAATCGAGCGTGAGGAACTCGATCGGGTCAAGCACATCTCTGAACTTGAAAAGTTTCGTACGTACAACGTTCGCCACCTAGAAGGAGACGAAGAGATCAGTGAGGATGAGGATGAGCCGAACATCATAACGCTAGACTATGTAGGCAAAGTGCATCTGCCTGGTAAAAACTTTGGTGCACGCTACAGGAGCCGCTTTAACGCTTCACAGAGAGGACTGTTATATCTGGGTGAAGGCAAGTACGAACTGTTCAAGTGGTGAAGTGTTCTAACATGTTTAGAGAAAGATATTTTTTTGTACGCATCAAGTGAAAGACTATGAGGGACTTTGGTGCGCGCTACATGAGCCGCTTTAACGCTTCACAAAGAGGACTGATATATCTGAGTGAAGGCGAGTACGAACTGTTCAAGTGGTGAAGTGTTCTAACATGTTTAGAGAAAGATATTTTTTGAATGTATCATAATAATAAACTGTGTGAAGACGAGTACGAACTGTTCAAGTGGAGAAGTGTTCTAACATGTTTAGAGAAAGATATTTTTTGTATGTATCATAATAATCTGAGTGAGGGTGAGGTTGAAGTGTTCTAACATGTTTAGACAAGACTTTAGAGAAAGATATTTTTTGTATGCATCAAGTGAAAGACTATGAGGGAAAGAGAATTTATATGTATGTATGTATCATCATAATCTTAAGAATATACTCGCTAAATAAAAAAGTTGTACTATTTATTTAAGTCCTTGATCATAGAAATAAAAGCTAAGGTGCTATGTATGTTTCATTCAGAGCAGGAAAATATCATTTTAGATATGTATTTTTTTCCAGGCTGTTCGAGGGAAGGAGGGCTATACCCGACATCTCCTACTCTGAGAGAGAGAGAGGGAGAGACAGAGAGGTAGAAAGAGGGGGGAAGAGAAGGAGAGAGAGGGAGAGAGACAGAGATAGAAAAGATCATTTTAGATATGTATTTTTTCAGCATAGTCTAAAAACTTTTCGAAGGAAAGAGAGAGAGAGAGAGAGATGGAAAGAGGGGAGGAGAGAAAGAGAGAGAGATAGAAAGAGGGGAGAAAGAGAGAGAGAGAGAGAGAGACATTTCTCCCCGTCTCTACGCACCCGCGAATCCACGCCGCTGGAAGGGGAGAACACGCGAGACTACGGCGCGGGAGGAAATGGGGTTAGGGGGGCTATGACGTCATCAACTTCCGTTCTGAAACATGACTTTCCTTTCTACTTACAGTGTTATTTTTATAGGTCAATTACTTCCTAGTTTCCATTTTAGACAAAATCTTTAAAGGCATTTTTGAAAAATCTTTGATTTTAAATAATCACTCATCTGTAGACTACCCTTGATTTCATGGATAGGGTTAAAACAAAAAATTAGTATTAAGGTAAAGCTATTTAACATCTCAACATCAAGTTTGAAGCAATTCCATTAAACCATTTCAGATCTAGGGACAGGAACAAATAGATACACACGGTATAGAACGAGTATAAAAGCCACAATTTTTTGTTCGGGAGAATTTAATACGTAAAGATCCATTTAAATTTTTAAAACTCAAAAACATTCAAGATTATAATACTTCTTCTCTATATGAGAAAGTAACAACACCGCAATTTGACATAGCATTGATTGATGGAGGGGCAGTTTGAGTAATATAGAGGAAAGTAGGTGAGGTATTGAAGGGTTGGGGGAGCTGAGAAGTGGGGAAAGGAGGGATGGTTTGAGAGGAGAGATATTGTGAAATCATAGGTGTCGTGAGAGCATGCAATATTATTACTAATAGCGTTATATTACTCACAAAGTATCATTCAAAAGGAAGTAGGCCCTCTAATTTGTTTGTGTTTAGTTCACATATATTATATGTATACATATTTTGTTATTATAATAGCAATTATAATAACTTATATCTACTTTGTGATAACATGGTCCAAGTTGTTTTTGGTCATAGACAAGATTTGCAGCTATTGGTCTCCATTTACCAGAAAGTCTAGAGTTTGAATCTCATCTTAATGCACTAGGAGTAGTTTCCATATGATGTGATTCATCCCCGTCAATTTTTCATCCTTCATCCATGCAATAAGGGTGAGTATCTTCATAATCACCCCCAGTATATACTACTCATTAAAATAAGTCATAATTAAAATATGTATTAGTCCTTATCACACATGTTAGATTATGGTTGTTTATTATTGGCTTTAATTTTTGTATTCTTGGGCACTCCCTTTACTCTGAAAGATATTAAGAGTGACCCTAAATCAATAACACTATTTTAGAAGCTATATCATAGTAGATAAGTTACATATCTTTCAGAATAAGCTAGGTGTAGAGTTCCGTTTGAAAAATGTAATCAATACGACTACTATAGGGCTTGACGTTAATGGCAAACAAACTATACAAAGGATACCAGTACTATGTAAGTCAAAGAGCTAAAAAACAAAGTCAAAGTAATATATCTTGTTTGCAAGACTTTCTGTTCAAAGCACTTCAACGGAAAACTTTTTTTAAAGGTTGTTCTTTTTCTAATGACGTACTCACTTTAAACAAAACCTTCGAGAATTCCCTGCTAAGAAAATAAAGCTCTTTAAACACGTATCGGCGGACGTCGAGTCAGTACAATGATGGAAGAAAGGACGCTCAACTACCGACATAAACTTTCTTTATCCTACCTACAAAAGTTAGATTACTCACAAAGTTTATAGACC
>JBCFYV010000012.1:30001642-30014951 GCA_039000515.1 Timema cristinae | reverse complement strand
TCCTCAACTTTCCTCCAAAAAGAGACAGAGGATTTACCATTATTAATTGAAATCATACTAATTTTATTGTTTATTTATTAATTTGAACAAACATTGTTACTCACATATTTTGATATATACATTGGTTACTGATTTGAAGGTACAACCGTTTTTGATCGCATATCGAGTTAAACAAATATACTCTCAGTATGTGAACATTGGTTACTGTTCTGAGGGGTTAATCGTTCTGTTCTAATAACTGCTCGATTATCAAGTAGTGATACTATTGTAGCGTAGTAATAGTACGAGGTTTTATGTATCCCTTATCATCGGCTAGGCATAGCCCAACACGTGAACAATTTCGGGAAGATTGATATTATCAGACGAGCCTCCATCAATATATTTATTTCTTAGATTAGATAATCTCAGTAATAGTTAACAGAAGTGTTTTGAGGATATGAACCTCCACCCCCTTGTCCTTAAGCATCTCCTTACCTTCATTAAACTAAAACGAATGCCGTTCAGTACTTAATCTTATATACTCAGCGATGAGATTACCCGAGTCTCATCCTTTTAGTTTAGCAAGTACTGCCTTATTGAGTAGCGATATTTCATGAACAATTTTCAGTTCATAATATGAGGATTCTATATAGTATTTGGCTAGAGGGAACAGTCATTTGTACGCATCAACTTTCATCTTTAAGAGAAATGAATTTGTATCAAAGAACTGAAGTTTGAATCTACTAGTTGGGGAGGCAGGAACGACGACCTGGTAAGACAAACCGTACATGATAACATTTGATATTTCCAATTTTGTAAGCCCAGCATGAATATACGTTTCAGAGTATATCTCTTGAGGTGGCATCTCAATAACCATCAGGTGTTCCTATATGAATGTATGATTATTAAAGTTAGTACTGTTTATGAGGTTATTCGTTCAAGTCTTTCCCAAATATCGTAGTGATTCTAACCGTATGATTTGGTTTCTTGTTTGATATGAATCATACTAAGGGGTCATTAATCATTAGTTTAAAAAACGTGTTCTCAAATTGTCTTAACCAGCCAGTGAGGCTTTTGAAAACCAATGATATTAGTAGTTATATCCAGATTATATCGGTACACTTGAGTTTAGAATCTAGGCCAACATAGATCCAATATATGATTTAAATCCCTTACCATTTTGACGTATATTATCTTTGATATTTGATCGTTGATTTTGAGTTAATACCTCTAATATACAAACCATACTCCCTTTAGTTTTATGGGCTATTGCTATTGATGGTGCTATTCACATTCATTTAACAAGAAGTCCAAACATTATGCCTTATCCTTGTACTCTATGCTCAACCAGAGGGAACGGACAGAAGCTATCCCTCAATCATAATCCTAAGATTGTTCAGATTTGTTCATTAAATTGATCAGGAATGCTCACTAAATTGATAAGTTCTGTTCGTTTTTATTTGGACAGGCTCACAAACTCTAGCATCTCCTATAATGATTCGTTCTCGATAGTTACAAACAGGAATATACAAATTACTCGTTCAAATATTCACAGGTAAATTTATAGAAATCTAAATGAGTCATATGCTCACTCAATTATATTTAAAGGAAATTACGGCATTAGGACTTTTGGAAGAGATCCTCATGTAGACCATTGGCAGCACTGCCTTGGTCTGTTATTCAGTGATGATCGGTAGTGCGCTAAGAACTTTGGGGTAGTAAAACGCTCCATTTGTCATCCAGGACTGCTAGGATGCAACGCCCGATGCGTGCATTTATCCTCCTTAAGCTCATAACCTTATAGCTTCTTCCTATATACAAATCATAGATATTTGGATGAATGCTAATAATTGCATATTTATCTAATACTCGTATTGATTGTACTTTACCCGCCTCGGTGGCGTATTTGGCTAACGCGCTTGTCGTGTTGAGCTGCTCGACTGCTGAGGACGGGGAGATCGAGGTTCGAATCTCGGTCGGGTGAACTGGGAGCGGTTTTTCCTGAATGGTTTTCCACTCTCACTCCCCGCAAATGCGGGTTCACTTCCTCTAATTCAACCTTCCAAATTCCTAATCCATTAGAGTAATTAGTACTTAAAGCGTATAACCCGAACGGGTAGTAAGACGCGGTGCTAATATTAATATTATGATTGTACTTTTAGTTTTGAAGGTAGATGGTACGCTCCGCTCATGAGATATCAAAGCTTACTAATAAACGTGCTATAGAAATGAGGTTCGCACATGGAAATCACTTTACGAGTGGGCACCGTAATCTCGAAGCAAAGTTAGAATCGTGCGCATCCAGAAAGCTCTTATAATTTCATTCCACCTTCATAGGATGGACCTGCAAACGGGTAGTAAGAATCACTGACTAGTCCCAGACGGGTACTAAGACCGACTTGAATATATCTAGACAGTAGATGAGCTAAAATGTCAGAGTAGGTTGTAAGACCCTCTTATAAATATGGGCGGGTAGTGTGCCGATCACCACTTCTTTTAGCTACAGCCACAATAACCTCAAAGAGGGTGAACGGAAACTATAAGGAATTTAATATTACAAAAAATATGAACATTTGCAAGTTTAAGAAAAATTTGAATTATTTATTTAAGGCAAAACAATAGTGGTAAATAAAAATAACATGGCCTCACATGGAAAGCTGAAGATTGTTTAAAAACATATAAATATGGCAGACACTACATTTAGGCAGTACACTAGAGAATATATTTCACAATCTCAAAATAAATTATTCATTGATGAGAATTAGTCTGGAAGAGACCCAATAACAATAAAAAATCATTATTATAATAATTAAGAGCTTAAAGATCCTCTTTTAAACGGTTACGAACGTGTCTGAACCATAATTGTGAATTCAGACTAAACAAATTAAAATTTTAAGATTAAATTTAAGTTTAGCTATCCATTCTGATATTTATAAATTACACTAATGTTTGACATCCTGGCATAACTCATTCTGGGGGCTATTACTTCCACCACCTTTTAAGTAATCTAGATGATTCCGAAATGTTAACATTTAATATTATAATAGAAATCAAAATAATATTACATAAAAATACTTGTAATTTCTCACTAAACAAATTGGTAAATGTTAAAGTTAAAACTTATAGACCCAACAAAAAATTAATTACTTTAATATATTCTTCAAATAAAATACATTTACAAAATATTACCTATAAAAGAAGCACTATCAAATTTTAAAGTTCAAACAATTATTGGTAACCACAAGAGCAATAAAAATTATATTTAAACTAAATATTCCAAGCTAGAAAAAGAATCAAAAATGGCTACCTATTATTATCTCTAAAAATTATAAAGAGACTATCATCCAAGCATAAAAAAACATTAAGTAATTCTTAAACAAATTTACTTTTAAAAATTAAATATTCTAGTGAGAAATTTACCGACGCCTACACTGAACAATTTCAATTACATAATTAATCTAAGTGCTCAAAACACTCAAATCCATTAGAGGTTGTTTAAATTTTGAATAATCATTAAAATATATAAAGTTTATATATTACTATCCTGTAGTGATAGCGTCCAAGTCCAGACAAGGACCTCTCGTGGAACTGTCTGATGTAATGGTCAATCATATTTGCTGAGTTCCCTCGTTATATAGGTCTAGTCTATGGATAAAGAAGTAGGAGTTTTCATATTAAAATTACAACGCCACATGGCTAACTCGTGTTAACAGCACTATCTTGTTAGCAGTTTCAAACTTGGCTCGTTCCCAAAACACGTACGCCTGATATCCGGTGAGTTGGCTGTTGCGTCTAAGTACGCCCATACAGTCACGTACACCAGATATCGGGTTAGTTGCAGTCAAACTTGGCTGGTTCCCAAAACACGTACGCTGGAAATCTTGTTAGTTGGCTCATTTGTAGCCCAGCTAGGCCAATCAGCGCATTTCTGGATCCGTATATTAGAACATGTTGTTGCTGCATCATGCATAGCTTGTTAGGACTTCTCTTCATTTTAGAATTTGGTGCGAACAGGTTGGTAATGGATTTATGCTAAACCAGAAAATACAATGTGTGAGTAAAGTGCATATATTAGACATAGTAATTTTAGTAATCTTAGATATCGCAGGATGTCTATAAGTATCAGCATTATTCGAAGTGGGTTGTATTCAAGTAAACTAGCTAGTCTTGCTAGTGATACTACTGCAGGATGTCTATATGTATTGGATTATTTGTGTCGAGTAGAACTAATGTAGCATTAGCTAGTAATGCTAATGTTACAGTAGTAAGACTCATTGAATAGTCCCAGGTGGGTAGTAGGACCAACTGAATATACCTAGATTGTAATGAATAAACAGAGATGGATAGTAAGATTATCTGAATAGTTAGAGTAAGTTTTAAGAGCCTCTTAAGAATCGGGCGGTTAGTAAGACTCATTGAATTGTCCTAGCCTGGTATAAGACCAGAGATAGAATGGAAATTCATCCTTCAATACACCTGACTGGGATTTGAAACTTGATCTCTCCATAGTCAGCAGTCCGATGAGAATGATCTCTTAGACCATTCCGCCATTGATGAGAGATAGGAATCCCCATTAGTTTTAATGTTATTATTAAAACATTTGAAGGAGTTTTTACATATTTGTTATTCGTAAGGTCCTGTCTGAGGTAAGGTTCAACCCCAGAACTGATATAATTAAATTTGTATTGGGTGCTTGACTTGTTCCCGAATGAAGTAAATTACTGTATCATTGTGTTAGTTCTTTTAAATCAAAGTAATATTTACCAGATAAGTTCAAAGCATCAGTGAGTGAGACTAATCTTACAGTAGTATTACTAATGTCTAAACGGGTATCTAACTAAAACAGTTGGGGAATATTTTTTAGTTTTGTGTGTAGTTCTTAAAGTAATGTATGAGGTAAGGTACAACTTCAGAACTGGTGACCTGGTGGTTAAAGGTAAGGTGTTGGACTTTTGTGTTGAGGGCCCAAGGTTCAATCCTCGATCCCGGCACTGATTTGTCTGACTGCCAAACCCTTTCTTCACCTCTGACAAAATGTGTATTAATCACTACTTGTGAATATGTTCAATGCCAGGCCTCCACCGTGGCTTGGATTCCACATTAAACTGTAGGTTCACCATTTCATCTCACAATCACCCTACCATTACACATTAGCGTAAGTGCGTACAACCCAAACGGGTAATAAACTTCAGAACTGATGTACGCAAGTTCGTACTGCACGCTGACTGTGTATGTAGAGCTTATGTTCGTTTGCTAATGGAGGGTATTATTTGGTTGATTACTGTATCATTAAAATATTTGTGGAGTTTTTTAGTAAGTTTGAAATTTGTAATATGTTTTGAAAAACAATCTTCAATTTTGAGGAATAGATATGTTTTATTTAAAAAGTGTTTCTAGCTTAGTACGTTCAGACAGAAGCAAGGTACGATTCCTAGACCCATATTTTTTAGCAAATCGTGCTATTACAGCATGGTTCATGTACGTCGTACTTTATGCTAATGTGTTTAGATAAAAGTTATCAAATTTGATAAAGTGATATATGGTCACTCTAAAGCGTTTTCAGAGTGCGAAGTTTTGATAGTGTCTAGGCTCGACACCAGGACTGAAGCACATAGCGTGATTTATAGCATTACGTATGTTGAAATTTAGAAACAAAAGTTGTACAATGATAGTTTATTATTGCTTTTAGAGTGAGTAGAATGGTCTGTCTTTACCTGTTTATTCTTAATGTTGTTTGATCGGTTATTTATTTATTTAATTTTCATCTATACCGACATCTAGAGGGTGGTTAGGGACCTAAATCTACTTACATTATAATCCTACTATATAGTTTTTTGTGCTACTAGTTGGCCCGCTCCAAGTATTTTATGCCCCCAGAACTCTCCACCGTTGGCTGTCCAACCAACCTCTGGATTGAATAGTCCCAAGAGTTTTCAAAAGTTCCAGTGGTGGTTAGTATCCCCTTATCCACCACCTGGGGAGGCACCATATCATCGATTTCGCTTCACCTTCTTCCAGGATAAGCCACCACCTATAGGTGCCTATGGACCTAAAATTAACTTAACCTGTTTTTAAAGAGAATAAAAGAAAGAAAAACTAATTTAACCTAATATTACAAGTTATTTCCTCTTGGTTGTTGCAGGTTCTTCTGATGCTATTCCTGTTCGCATCTTCTTAACTGAAAGCAGCCGTTTGAGTGACCGGTTGACTGATCAGATACCCGACAGCTCCAGCCCAGCAACAATACCTGTTTCCGAGTGTGCCGGACTATGTGAGTAAGTGGTTAGTCCTTCCGTCTTAGACGACATCACTTCAATAATATACTTCCCAGCTGGTGTTCTGGCACTCCCCAGTTCTTCAGCAGCTCACCCTACTGGAATCCAGAGGGCCCCTTCCCGTATCGTATATGTTGATTTTCCAAAACTAGCCTATAAGTGGAAATGTTTAAATAAAGTGCGTCATCGTTCCTAAAGTATTTTATTTGAGGAGCAGCGTGAAAATATGCCTGCTTACTTTCTGGGTGTCTAGCATGTAATTAGTGTACTAAGAATTGAGAGGCTCCAGCCAAAGAGAATCAGTAAAGGAATGGACCCTCGTTTGTTAGTATAGAATTATAATCTTTTAGGATAGCTAGGGAAGGAATTTCTTGGATAGAGAATGTAAGAGCGAGGAAAGTAATCGTTACCAATAAGATGAGGTAAAATTTAGAGGAAATGAAGCTTCTTTTGCAAGTATAAGAGCTTGGTAGGGAAGGGTATTGACTGAATTGATCATGAGAGAAATTGATATGAGTGAAAGATAGGGGATGTAAAGAAAATATGTTAGGAATAAGGAGGGGAAGAGAAAAAAATATCCAAGAAGAAGATTGCCTCCCCCCTCCTACCCCTGACAGATACACACAGCCCTTGATAACTACCATTTGATTACTACGTCTGGGAATTTGGCTCCTCTATTTAAAATTACATGTTTTTATTATTGCAATCGTTTGTTACTCGTTGGTACCGAATTGTTTCGCAACAAATATTATCTGTACCGTTTTGATAGGATCACAAATTATATGTTTACATAGGAGAGTCCAGCGCCATGATAGCCCCTTCCACCCCGTTCCAACCACACACACACTTTTAAAACTGGACATTTTTATATTTGAGATCATTTTTACCTTGTTTTTACCGGATTGCACAGAAAAAATATATGGTTTTTAGTGCATTTGTTCATGCACAAACGTGAAGTGAACTTGTGACAGTTTGCTTACCGTGAAATTGGTTCACCGATTATAAACTTATAATTTGTGGGCCTATCAAAACCATACGAAGAACAAACAACTTCAATCATAAAAAGACGAATTTTTAAAATTGGAGGTGCCACCGTGAAGTTGCCATCTCCCCCTCCAATGTAAACGTATCATTTTTGGGTCTATAAAAGCAATTGAAACGATTATTTTTGCAGAAAAAGCTGACACAAACTAAGGATAAAGAAATTCAAACATAAAAATATGAGTTTTTAAATATCGAGGGGTCAACGTCATGGACATCTGATTACCCCCTCCCACTCGTCTGATCTACCCGTTCCATCCATTTCTGGAGATCCCATGGACTGGTACACCTATATCTCTACTACTACTGCTACTACTACTACACTACTACTACTACATACTAATACTACTACTACTACTACTACTTTCACAATAAAAGTCTTACAAAAATACTTTTTCACACATTTATTACAACAAATTTGACAAAGTAACACAACAGCTTTTCCATTTTAAACTTTATTTCACAATACAGTTTTATTAATTTGAAAATTTAATGTATTACAATAAATTGATTTGGATTAGGAAACATGAATAATTTAATCTAATAAAATATTATTAGAGTTTTCTCTTACTTTTCTTTGGCATTCTATAGATTTCGTGAACGATAAAACTCATTAAACTATGAGTTACATACTTTTTTGTACTCCATAATTCAAATGTGTGCTTTAAAATAATGTGTATGTAAAAAAATTAACGTCAGTGGAAATTATATAGTGTTTACTTAATTTCTTTAAAGTTACTATCATAGTAAAATCTTGTGCATTTGCTAAGTTTAATATTAACAATTTCATCAAAGTAATTAGTAATTGAAATAATCGACAAAAATAACTTTACTAACTAGATCGTTTGGATCAATATTCCTCCACATAATAATTTTCTATAGTGTATGCATTTAAAAAGTATCACTAATACTCTGTACAAAACAAAACAAGTGTACTCGTCAGCCAATCAGAGCAATCGGGGGCTCAGGGATCAGATTCTGATTGGACAAGCACAAACTAAGTCGCAAAACTAAATGATACATTATTCTGGTTCTATTCTTTCTTTTCTTTCTTTTTTTTTAAATAGACATACTAATGATAAAATGTTTTATCATAGAGGCACTCATTGAGCTCAATCATTTGGGGAAAAAAATACCAAAATAAACACATTCTATGGGTTTTTTTTCTAAACGAATTTTTAAAGGTAAGGTGGAGAAGATCTCGAGTTACATTTTATATTGCGTTAGTTTTTTTATCATAATTATGTTGGGGTTGGCTAGGATAGGTGAATATTGCTTCAGTAGTAATGTTTAGTTTAATTTTTTACATTTATAGTAGGCTTACAGTTCTTGAATAAATATATCATAAGTGTAATGGCATTTGACCCTGACGTCATTAGTGAAAGTTGCACTCTTCGTACCGCAAATAAATAGTGATTTTATTAAATAACATGAAAATACATGCTTGGATAAATGCAAAGAAGTACCTCAATCCATTAATAATTAGAAAATAGCCAAGCACTTGGCATTTGAACATATACCTTTTTGTTTGCACGTTAGTTCATTGGATAAGGTATTTGGTAATTGAGCTAGGAGTTCGGGGTTTGATTACCTGCATCACTAAAAAATATAGTATATAATTAATTTGGGGTTTCCCCTTTCACAATTATGTACTGAGGACAATGGGTTCTAGGTGTTGTTTCTTTTCAGAGTCAGCCCTGGGATGTTATCATGCGTTATATAACATGAGAACAATTCATCCCCACTCCCCTCCCCGGAAAGCGCGCCACCCCTTCTTCGAGCTATGCCTACAACGGTCAGTCAACAATAATAAGCTTGTTACGTTGGTTTTAAAATAAGAGCTAGATTTAAGTACGAATTGCATTGAACACCAGAAATAACTGTGCCTAGATGTAACAATTTGGTTCAATAAAAATATTTTCATTTCTTTATTTTTTACTAAAAACTAAATAATTCCAGCCGTTACAAATACATTTAAATATTCCGAAGTTTATTGTATTTACTTAGGTTGATTTAAGCCATTGATTATTTGGTGTGATGTATTTAATTTAATATTGTGTTTTGATATATGTTGGTTTCGATTTAATAAAAATTCAAAATATGTAAAATAAAACAAGACAGATCAAATTAAATGAACCAAAAAAAAGAAAAAAAAATCAAAATCAAATCACGTTAGAATGTTAATGAAAGGTTTTATCTGATATTGCTTTAGATTTACGTATCAATAGCAATAAAGAAATATATAGTTAGGATACTAACATATGGTTAAGTTAGTTCATAACTCGTGTGCTGATAAAGAGTAATCAGTATGATCAGAGAGTGCGCTTTGAATACCCTAAATAAAATATAAAATAAAAAAATATCGTTTTAAATTGTGATAAAAGGTCCGTGTTAAAATATATTTATGGCTATGACAGATATTCAAGAATTGTAGAGCAAATTTGTAGGTATTTAAATTAAAAATTGCTACTATAATAATATTTTGATTTTTTAAACGTAAAAAGCATTTAGTTATAAGAATGTTAAAATTCTGACCTTAACTCACGTTCTCTTCCACCTTAGCTTATTGTTATTTTTCTAAACATCTCTATATTTACATAAAACAATCTTTAACATGATACATTAAATGTCCATCACATAATAAAAGCAAAGTAACATAGCGATATTATAGATACATTCAGTTTTCTTTCTGTTCGAAAAATATTCTATATTTCTTGCTTGAAAAAAGGATTTTGTCTCACTAAAGCAAAATGTAAATCTATTATTTACAGTATCCTTGATCGTAGCCTTACACGGATATTCAGAGGTTTATTTTGATTAAAACCTTTTAAAAACACGTATTAAAACTATTACACAACCATTCACACCATAACCTTTTTATATCGGTTAACATTTGTACAGTAGGCTCTAGGAAACTATAGAACTGAATTAACACAAATTAGCACCTTTTTTTGGTTACGTACTGTACATCATAATAAAATATCTAACACACGCACAATCTAAGATAAGACAATAATTTTACAAATTTTAATTCATGTGAAAATAATTAGAAATATGATGAATACATTTCCAAACTATCCCAAACTTAAGAATCCAAGGGATTTCAAAGCGGGTTTGTGCTTTAGGGAGTAAGTATTATCCTAACAAGATGAACATATAATACTAAATTAAAAACTGTTGAATGTATAAATACACCAAGAAGTCACCAGTCTAGCTAATAAAACTAATTATTTATTTCTAATAACGAATATATTTCCACCAAGATCGCTAGTGTTTTCCTACTCCAGTCTCGGCCAATATGTAACCTTGAAGAAAGGACTATTTGACATTAATGCAGTAATACCATTGTGAAAAGTATTTCTAGTATTGAGATATGGAACTATGTTTTTAATTATTTAAACTAACCGTATATCTATTTTAAGCATGATACTTTCAACGTACAATCCCATATAAATGGCCACCATAAAACCAAATTACTTTGAGTAAACAAACGGGATTAAAATGTAAATTGTGTTTGCTTGTGCATGATCAAAAAAATTAGATTCGAAAGATTTGGTGGTTTAAGCTTTCGTCTATGATTACTATCGGATTTACTATGGATGTTACTTCAGTCAGGCAGCGTTCAAACCAGTCTCAGCTGTGACTAGTCAAGAATAGCAGTTAATATTATATTTCGACGATCACAACACATTCGAGCTTCTTGTTTCGTTATCCCAAAATATTCCAACGTTTTATTTAAATTAATTCCAAACCTGTACAAAATAAACTATGTCGCAAAATAATGACATCGGTAACCCTTACCGATTGCCACGTGGTTTAAGTCATCAGGCGCCAGTGGATTGGATTACTTGCGGCGAGATCAAGATTCGAATTTCTGATTGGCTACATACATCGGAACTGTATTATTTATATGTGACTTAACATTTTTTGTTTTCTTATTTCCCCTCCAGGCTAATTGCGGTGATCATCAAATACCATTATCATCTTGAAAGCGTAGTTCAAGCCATTAATATCCCTAGTGTTGAATCGTATCTTTTTAAATAACAGTTCTTTTTAAACAATATTTAAGTAGGAATACACAACTGGTTTTATTTTGGCGATAATTTTGAATGTTTCATCACTTTTCCAAACAAATGTTTATAATGGTTATTGAATATTTTCACATTAACTATAGAATACATCAATATATATAAAATATATTGTAATCAACACTTTTTTTAAACACATCACATTTTAATTTTTTTATAACATATAACAATAATGAGAAGCGTAATCGATGTGAGGAAACGCGCATGCGTTATAATATTATGCGCATGTCGTGAGCAATACAACTTTGGTAGGATTCCCCATGAAAAGGACTTTATTCGATTCTAGGACAGACAACAAAAATATATATGCCAGTGTAGCATGAAGATTCCTCCATGTGATTAGATGAATGTTTGAAAATATATACTATTTAATTAAAATATATTTGTGCAACATGAATTGAATTGTGACAGAATCACTATGACACATATCTATCAACAATTATAGTGTTCGCATGCATATGAATTATGTAAATCCAATTATAGCTATATAAATTACGATATAAAGTAGGTAATTTTTTTTTAAATGACGAATTACACAGGCATATTAATTTTGCTTTTATCAAGGAAAGGACAGTCTTAAAACATAAAGCATGTTAAAAAGTGGTCAGATAGAAGCAATTTTGTGTATTGATACAAAATTTTAATTATGTGGTTGATTTATTAATATTTTTCATAGTTCTAACACTAATTAACTGTATCACTATTTTTACGTAATAACAATAAATAACCAACATTTAGTACAATAATCTATTTTTACAAATAAAAATAGTTATAATAATGTTCATGTTTATTTGGTAAGTAATAATAATAATAATAATTGATAGTAAGGTTCTTCTTAAAAATAAAAAGATATAACCTTACTAGCAAATAAAAATAGATTTAACACTTCTGTAAAATTGTTATGAATAAACAAATGTATTCAACATTAATATAAGTAAGCCTATTTAATTCAACAATCTATCAACATCTGTACAAATGAAACTTTACTCAAATTTTTAAGAAAATACATTACTTTGGGAATTTCCAATAAGTTCAAATTTTGTTAAAAATGTGATATCAAGCAAAATGTAGCTAAGATTTGTTTTCATATTCAACGTTATACTAAAACCTAGTAGAGATGTCAAAATATATGACGAGAATTAAAATAGCTTGTGTGTGATCTTAATTTTTTTTCTATACTCTAAATTCAACCTCATTTACTATTAATTATTTATTTTGAAAATTTATGATACATGGCCCTATTAAGGTTATTTCTTTGAATTGGATTTGAAGTAAATAGAATTTAAGTTCTCAGATTGAATGTATAAATACTCTTTATATGTGGTTTATGTCAATTAGTATAGAGTTCTCGCTACAATAAACGTAATTGATTGTAGTTAATAAGTACTTATGTATTGAAAGTATAGTTAAAAGGAGCAGAACAATTTTGGGTTCAAAAGTTTAATATTTTAGGTTACATTAAATCAATTAAAACTAATTAAAATTTTATTTGTAGAAATATATCAATTAAATTCAAAGTTTATCATGGATTGTGTGAAATATAATAATGATGATTTTAAAATTATACAAATAAAATAAAATTTAAGGCTTTTAAAATGTAATCATGAAGCTTAGTAATGTTTTAATATCACATAATTATATTAAATCAATTTCAATGATCAACCCTTAAAATTAACGGTTGCCACTTTCAACCATAATGTGTTTATACTTGATTAATATTGGTTGCAATTTAACCGAACATATTTGAAAATAAAGTAGGTCCTAAGAATTATATAGGTCAAGGCTTTATAACTGAGGATATAAGTGTATAAATTGTATAATAATATTTTTGTAGATATATTTGACATTTCTTTTAAAATTAAAACAGAAATTAAGGTATCAAAATAATAAAGCAATTAAGAAATAGCCTTTATATACCAAAATGTT
>JBCFYV010000012.1:29963347-30001542 GCA_039000515.1 Timema cristinae | reverse complement strand
CACCTTACCCTAGACCGCCAGGTCACCGGGCCATTAATAGCAAGTGTGTTAAACCTATCACTGATAAAAAAAGTCAAATATCATGTCAAAATGAGAAGTTTCCCCAGCACTCAATGAACCAGCATACAATAATATTGCCTGGCGCCTGTAAACTAGACTGTACCGGGTCAGCGCGCGCGCTTGAAAAATAGAACCAGTTCTATCTTTCAAGCGCGCGCGCTCGCTCGCTCGCTCGCTCGCTCCAGTGTGGCCACCTCCCATTACAACCAATGTGTTCTATTTTATATTTTAGTCGCTCGCTCAGTCTGGCCGTACCCTTACAGGTGAACTTTCATTTTATGAGCCATATCAATTATTATGTATAATTTTATGCACTTTTAATTGGTGCATTCAATTTTCTCCTATTATTTAATTCAATCCACTGTAGTAGCAAAAGAAACAAAATATTGTGAGGGGTCCCATTCATGGCCTGTTTAGGACCATATTAGGAGCATTTATACAATACATATGTTTTATGCTGTGCATTGATTTGTGTGGTTTGTTAGGTGCCTCAGAAGACGGGTCCTCCTCGCTTAAAGTCGGCCAGTGGAAATTTAAACATTCGACACACATTTCTATGAAGAATGTGTAGATCATATAGCTGATATGACTTTGTTTGGTCCTTTTGGTGAATGACAGCCTTAACCTTGATTTTCAGAGCTAACATGAGATTCTTTTTATGAGTTTTTATGAAAAGGGTTTTTTTTAGATCCAGATGAATAGGAATAACGTCTAAAGTAGACTTTCTTTATGAAATTATTTTTTAAAATGCTTGAGTGAAAATGTTGTTTTTTGTAAGCTATAAATTTACACATTATAAGTATAAACGTTAATTACAAATTTAACTTTTTCTTTTTGCTGAAAGCTATTAATATTGAATTGAGTTTACATGAAAACATGGTAAATATATTTTTATCACAATAAACATTTTATTCATAAGTTATTCTATCGACTATTACAAAACCAAAAATAGGCCAAATTACGTTCACTAGGCTATTTTAAGTCCAAAAAGTACACTACGATTAAAAGATGTATGTAGAAAATCAGGTTACAGCAAGAAGGCCAAATTATTTTTATTTGTTCCTAATGAAAATTTCTACGACACACATGTGCAGAGAGCAATAAATGCTGACATATTAAGCCGCTGCAGATTTTTAAATCTTAGCTAGGCCAGAATTGGTACAACTACTAATATCAGTAAAAGTATCGAACAAAGAAATACTAGTATCGAAAAGAAAATATAGGTATTAGTAAAGTATCGATACTTATTTCACATCCCTACCCTTTGATCGATACCCCTAACTTTTATCTCAAATATAGCAAACACTTATTTAAAAGACCCTTTTAGGAGATTTGAAAAAAATATTTCAGGTGTGCTATCGACAAAGGTCTATTACGTTTAAATGATAGTTGACAAAATTGGCAGCTACATGACACATGACTGGGCATATGAATAAATAAAAGTACATTTCATAACTTTTTTTTTAAATTGTAAGATAGAGTTCTCCCAGTTTCACTTCAACTACATGTTCAACATATGTATGTATGTTACCAGTATGTAATTAAGAAACAGAGAAAGAAATATTTACCTATTGGTTCATTAAAACAATATACAACTATATACGTAGTTGACACCTTAGCTCGTTTGATTGAGAGTATTATGGCTAATAAAGGAACCCTGGTTGCATTCTCAGAATGATTAAGAATGTATTTGTAACGTTGTTTTCCCTTCCAGTGGATGGAATTAACTGCATTAGTTATGGTTCTCCCGTTTCTCTTCAAATCCATCTGTTGCATTTATTTATTGAATGCTTTTTTACTGTTCAGAAATAGATGGAAGGAATGTAAAAATAAATTGTTCGAACACAATCGCACGTAAGTTCTTAAATAGTGTATTGGGGTTTGAAACAAGTTTTTCAAAAATTCATTACCAGTAAACTACCCTCATGTTAGTTTTTCTCTGAAAAATAAATGTACCCGGTTTTAATTATCATTATCATGTGACAAAATATATATATATATATTTTTTTTTTTTCGAAAAAAATTTATCAAAATTTAACAAATCAGTTTTCAGTCTACTAATACTACTCTTATTTTAAAACCAGATTTAAAATAACAATTTAGAAATTTACATACAAAATTTAGCTATTAAGTTTGGACGAAAGTCTTCAGCTGTAGCCGCCATGCCGGTATAAACAGACAAAAGGACGAACAGAATCGTAAACCCCACTTTTTGAGTTTGGGTGCACATTAAACCTCAAGATCCATCATAATCTCTAGGTAGAAAATGTTCACAATTACAGCGCTCTCTCTATGGGAGAAAGTAAAAATGTGGAGGTTGTTAAATGAAAGGTGGTGCGATGGAATCTGACAGTACCATCACACGATGGTTAAAAGCATGAAGTGAAGATTAAAAGACTATGTGCTATGGAAAGAGAGAGAGAGAGAGAGAGAAGCGTGAAGAAAATTCAATTAGCAGTAAGAAAAAAATGTTCCCTGATAGGACGGTGGCAGAATGGCAAGGGATGGATCAAGAAAAGTGGGAAATAAAGGGGAGGGGGGGCGAATGGGGTACCCACCCATGACGGTTAAAAGGGAACGACGCCTAGCGAGGAGACTGTGTCAGAAGGCTCTTAATCCAAAATACGATAATGAGGATGATGGTTGGGTACGTCAAGACGGAAATGACGAGAGGTCGATAAATTTGATGGAAGAGGTTTGTTGAAAAACGCTTAAAGAACGCTGCCTAACTAAAGTGAAACAACTTACCACGGTGATATTTCTTATGGGAAGAGCAGACGTAAGGCTTCAAAAAACAACAATCCTGGATCTTCTTACTATTTTTTGCTGTGACCCTTTTAGGAGGAATGTTATGTTTCTAAACTTTTTGCTTTGTTATTCGTAAATTTGGAAAATTATTCCTTGATAGCTCAATAATGGAGCATTGGCATTCTAAGCTTAATATATAGAGTTTAATTCCCATGTCCAAGGTTCATTTTTCAAATTTTTGAATGTGATAGGCCTACTTGACATGGCTATTTTCATAGCTAAAAGATAGTTTCAATCCTCAAAGCTTCGCTAGGCACGTACAATTAATGGTTTATTCATCCTCCATTTTACTTTGATTTTAGAGTTGTAATATTTTTCGTAGAGGTCATTCCACCATTTTAAATTGACACACTATTTCGAAATAAAAATATGTGTTTAATAGCGCGAACTTTCTTGATACACGCAACGAGTGACTTAATTTGTTAGTTTTTGAATATCTGTCATGAGTACAGTGGCATTAAATGGCAAACTTTTTAAACGAATAGAAAAGGTTGTCTTTAACTACAAGGACACCCTTGACGGATATTCAAGAACTGATGAGATCACCATATTGTGAATAAAACTAATTTATAGGTTCTAACTGAATAAATATTTGATTTTTATATTAAAAACTACAAAAAAATCCGCTCTTTTCTAGCGTTCCCCACACTCCCACCTTAAAAAAAAGTGTTGAGAATATGATCGTAGGTAGATCACGGGATTTGCATATTTCATAACCTTAGACAGCTTGTGTTGTTTAACTCAAGCATTTTATCTAAATAAATACATATAATAACTTACATCCGTAGAGTTGGGCACAGAAATTAAATATGAAGCTCACGAAGTGTGTTTTGCCAGTGTCGTGGAGGTCGGGGTTTGAATCATGGCCAGGTGATCTCAAGATGGATAATTCCTTTATGGTTTCTGATCTCTCCTGATGAGAATATGGGAAAAGTTAATTTTTAATGTAATTAAATTAAGTTATCCCAGATGGATGGTAAATTAAACACAGCCCGTTTCGGTGGCCACATGTTCTAACTCGTTACTCTTGCGTTGGACTAAACTTTCGATGACGGGGAGAATGAGGTTCGAATCTCGGTCGGATGAACTGAAAGTGGTTTTTTCCTAAATGGTTTTCCACTATACCTACACACAAATCTGGGCTTACTTCTGCTAAACAAAATCTTACTAATCCCTAAAACCATGAACGTAATTAGTACATAAGCGTACAGCCCTAACGGGTACTACGCGCGGTACTAAAAAGAATAATTAAACACATTATTTTAATTGCGCTCCACGTCTTTCTACGACTTTATCTTAATTGAATTACAGATTTTAGATCAACTGCACTGGAATTTGCTTGGAGGGAGATTATAAAATCATTTAGGAAAACCCAAAGTATGTACGACCGTTAGAGATATGAACCCCAGCCTCCACAGCCTGCGTACACATTGTTGCAGGTCAATCATTTATAATATTTATTGTAAATGTTGTAATGATTAGTAATTGTTATTGATAAATTGAGAAGAGCTGTTGGTTTTATGGACACCTTAAATGCGCCTACCAGAAAAGTATAAATCTCCACACTACTATATTTTTATGGGAATGGCAGATCTAGGTCATCAAAATCACAAAAAGAGTTCTCAAATAACTTAGAATATTCTATTGTGACCATAAAAACAAATGGTTAGATCCAGTCCTCGACACCCTTACACTTAGTCACAGAACTGCATTAATTTGTGTAAAATACAGATAAAAAACTTCACATTTTCATGTATTTTCCCCCCCCTTGTAATGATGAATCATTTTCTACCTTGATATTTTGATGAATCCTTACGTTTGATGTAACCCTGAAATCAAATAAGTGGATGTTATGTTTATATATTCCCCCACTTCTGTATGTCTGTCCCTGAGCCAGCATCAGAAACAGTTAGATGTATTTTATAATATTTATTTAAACTTGATATCTGGATGTTATACGGCTGTATCTACCTTGTTTTTCACACCACTCTTAAATTAAATATAGTTTTATGAACAGTGAGTTTTGAACATTCTCATTTTTTGGAAATGGTTTACAAATTTGTGTTCAAAATATAATTATAAGTAGTGTTTGAGATGACAAAAATGTAAGTTATAGCCCTAAAACTTAGTTTTATATAAGTATCTGGTAAGTTTGTTACTCCAAATATAATTATAAATATTTGTTTTTCTTAAAACAATTATTTAACATTAGCTCAATGATTTTTTTTAAAAAGATTTTTTTAAACTTCTTTGTTGATTTTATTAAAATTAGTTTCCTGCTGCTATTTTACATTATAATTAAATATCTATGCTTTTTATAATATAATAATTTAAAGATAGATTACATTTGACCTATTCTAGAAAATTAGAAATTTTTCAAAAATGTTGTTTTAAATTAAGCTTAAAATGTGTATCTGGCAATTGATTTTCATAATAAATCAACACTTTTTTATACATAAATAATTGAGGTCAATTAAAAAAAATTATTTTTGAAAATGTTAAATTTTTAAAACTCTATTTCAATAATTCTGTTTTAAAAATATTTTTAAGAATATTTATTGTGATTAACAAGAGGATGTTATGTTTGTTTTCCTAAGAAAAACTTACTCTTGAGTAATTGGGCCTAATCAAAACGTATATTTGAAAATTTTGGCTAAAACCTTTTATACACTATGTGAGAAAGTCTGTGCGATTGTACTACATATCCAAAGCTCGCCGCACACCTAATCGAATGGGAACAAATCGGAACGCTCGGAATCGGAACCTTACGAACGGAAACGAGTTTTGTGGATGCTCTGTGCCTTGCTGTTTCAGAAAAACCACAAATGCACGTGTAGAACGGGCACAACACCTGCTACTCTCGATAAAAAGGAGGATATTTATAAAATAAATAAGTAAAGTGTTATGAAGCTGACCAGATGGCTGGGGGCATATTACAAAGCCTCCAAAAATTAACAGTATTTAAATTTTTAAACACCTGCTACCTCCTCTATCTGGCAGAAATTTGAATTAGGATAATAATTCAGAATATCATTAACTTTAAAGTATTGATTCGTAGTAAGTAAAAGATGTACAATATGATAATGTTTACAAGGTGTGACATTTTACTTACAAGTTTCTTTTAAAATTTCCGGAGTTTCCTCCCAAGCATTTTCTTTCAAATCGCTGTCATAATAGTGGTTGTTACCAATGTCATAAATAACTTTATTAATTGGTATAGTTGAACCAAATTTATTAATTTTTCGTCCAAACACGTCTAACTAAACAAAAATCTCCAGTGTAAAGGAAGCGAGAACCAACAGGTGTATTTCAGAGCGCGGACTTGAGTGTGTGTAGAGAATATGCAAGACCTGAGGACGCGCATGCGCATAGCTTCGGAACAGCTTTGGATTCCGTCAAAATATTACATCCATGGCAAACCGATTCGTTCCGTTTCTATTAGACGTAACGTTTCCGATCCGATTAGAGCAATTGTGCGGGCCTCCATTGAAATGCATGTAATAAATAATTTCCGACGCATTCAGCTCCGATCTTTCCGTTCCGATCTGATTGGGTGTGCAGAAAGCTTTAGTTTATATATTTTATATATATATATAGATAAGCAACGCTATACAATTAAGTATATGAGGAAGGCGATGCTTGGAGGATGAATGATTATAATTACGAAAATGAGCCGTATCTCAATCATAAGCGAATAGATTGAAAAATGACACCTGGACACGTGAATTGAACCCCAAGACCTTCTGCTCAGCACCCCAATGTTCTACCACTGAAATATACAGGTCCCGTGCAGGGTAATTCTTCACTCATATTTTAAAGCAGAATTTGTGATGGACATGTGAATATCATCGGCTACTAAGAGCTATCATTGGAAGAGCATTGTCATGCAAAGCCACAGGCCTCGGGTACGATTCCCGTGTCAAGGTATTATTTTTAAATTTACTAGATTATAATCGAGACACGGGTGATCTCCGTAGTTATAATCATACATCCCCCAAGCTTTCGCCTTCCACATATATTTAATTGTATAGCGTTCCTTTAGTCCATATTAATTTGCTTGGAGGGGTGACCTGGTGGTCTAGGGGTAAGGTGTCAGACTTCTATGCTAGCGCCGGGGTTCAATCCTCGGTCCCGGCAAAAGATTTATCTGATTACCAAACCCTTCCTTCACCTCTGACAAGACATCTTGTGAATGTGAGGAATGCCAGGTCTCCACCGTGGTTCGGATTCCACGTTAAACTGTAGGTCCTTCATTTCATCTCACAATCACCCTACCATTACACATTAGCGTAAGTGCGTATAACCCGAAAGGGTAGTAAGACGCGGTGCTAAATAATAATAATAATAATAATAATAATAATTTGCTTGAAATGTACATTGTATTTTTGCCGTTGGAAGCATAAAGTCACAACCAAGTTGCCGGCGGTTGTTATAC
This sequence comes from Timema cristinae, assembly GCA_039000515.1. Lineage (NCBI taxonomy): Eukaryota > Metazoa > Arthropoda > Insecta > Phasmatodea > Timematidae > Timema > Timema cristinae. The sequence continues at coordinate 29,994,239 of JBCFYV010000012.1, read as the reverse complement.
CAATAATATAGCTTGATAACCGATAATATTCACACGTCCATCACGGACTTTCCTTAAAATATGAGTGAATAATTTTACTGAGCGCAGAACTATCCCTGGATACTCAGTGGCAGAGCAATGGTGCGCTTAGTCCTAATGTTCTTGGTTCGATTTCCGTATCCAGACGTTAGTTTAATATATTCGATTACCTTATTTAAATAAAAGTGTAATATTGTTCAGGGTATAAATCACTGTTGGTATTACCCTTAAACTTCATCTTGGCCTCACTCAAATTTTGATATCGCAAACCACTATTTATATATTTCAATACAGTCGAACGTCCGCAATGCATTTCAAAATAAATTGTGAAGTGTTTTTTGGTGCATTTTCGTAGCTTACATAGATGAGCGATCGATTTGAAGGATGAAACCAAATGTAAAATACCTCTCTCAAAACTGGCTTTAACATCACTAACAAAATTTTACCCAACTGAACACAAGCGTTTAAAAAATACAATAAAGATCCAAATGGCAAAAAATAAGGACTACGGAACCTAGAACATTTTATTTTTTATAGCACGTACACGGTACTGTCCCTAAAAGAAAGTGTTACTATTATTATTATTAGCACCGCGTCTTACTACCCGTTCGGGTTATACGCACTTACACTAATTTGTAATGGTAGGGTGATTGTGAGATGAAATGAAGGACCTACAGTTTAACGTGGAATCCGAACCACGGTGGCGGCCTGGAATTAAAGTGTTACTGAAATGTAGTAGGACTGGGACTGAAAATTCAACCAATTTTCATCCACATACATTCAATTATTTTACACTCACAAACCAGGTGTCAGGATAATATAGTTTGGTTTGCCATTGGTGGAGTGCTTTGAGTTAGTATCCCTACTGGTGAACTGATATATTTTGCCTAGATGGTTTCCTACACTCCTTCCATGTGAATGCCGTTACATTTACTTTAAATTATACCATTCTTGTTTATAACGCATGAGTGTGAATATGTCGATAGTCGGGGAGAGAAGTGATTTAGAGGTTTTTTTTTTAATCTCTAACTAACCAAATATTAGTATGTACTCATTTAGTAGAACAAAACTTTCCCTCCCCTACTCCTTTATTTTAACCCTTCTACAGCAAAATTTTAGTACACTTTAACAACTCCAACCTTTTCCACTTAATTTAAACTCTATAAAACAAAATGTCGGTACACGTTTAACAAAGCTAACGATCCCTCGTTTCTCTCTTTTTTTTTAATCCTTACAAAACAAAATGGCAGCACATGTTTATCCTTGCAGCAAATAATCTCACCTAACTCCTTCTCCCCCTCCTAACCATACCAATAATTTTAAACCTTGTCAAACCAAATGGTGGTGTTCACTTGGCGTGGCGTGGCGTGGCACTTGCCATAATAATAAAAACCTAGTCGATTCTGTTCTCAAACAAGCCACGTGCTGTTTCAGGGATGGAGTGTCATAGGGTGGTTGGCACGTGGCAGGCCACGTGGCCATTTGACGCTTTATTCAGAATATTTAGTCTGTGTTGAAGCATAGCACATTGTGACACCACCGGCCTATAAATAATTTTAACACCACCGGTTTGTGAACTTTGACATAATATGTGAATTTAAAAGCCCTTTCTACCCCAAGGATGGCACAAAAAAAAATCTTTATGGGAGTGGACACTAACACCTTTAACTCTCCACCCACTTTCCTCGGGTGTGGTTTTGGCTGAACCAACTTCAATCTACGTTGCTCCATGGCCCTCCCCACTGTACCAATCTCCTGTTTATCCTTGTATCGTCTTTTGGAAGTCCCTAAGGGTTAAAGATATGTGGTTAAATGGGTAAAAGGGGTTGGGGAAAGGGTTGCGATAAGACCACGTGACGTGATGCTATGTGGCATGTTCTTATTTTCCTATTTTCCACATGGCAGGCGGTCAACAAGTCAAGGCGGCTCTTCCGAGAAGTTTCCACGTCACGAGACCTCGGCGCAAAAAGGGAATAAGATCAGCTCTCAAACAATTTATTTTTACAACGCGTCTCAAGTAGCTCACTACCCGTTTGGATCATCACATATATATTTTATATTAGTTCAGTTAGTGGTGTAGGGATAAAGAAAGTAGAATGAAGAGTAAATGTACCCGCATTTACTATAAGTAGGAAATCATTTCGGAAAAATTCCTCAGAACACTAGACCGGGTTCAAACCCTGAACTCATCATAAACAACCGAGTATTTTGTGGGAGTGGTGAGTTGAATCACTCGACATCGATGCAGGTCATAAGATAATTAATTTAAAACTTGTTTTTAGGGATGTGAAAAAAATATCGATTCTTAACAAATATCAATATTTTCCTTTCGATACTAGTATTTTATTCGATACTTTTACTGATATTAGTACTCGAACTCTGGTTTAGGATCGGTATCGAAAGAAATCAATTTTTTTTCTACACTTATGCTTGGATTAAATGTTTACTATGGTTAAAGAAGGGTACAAAATAGATTGAAAAATATTTTATGAATAATATTTAACTATTAAAAAACTTTCCATCAACTAAATTTTCATAGAGTTTTTAAAGCGGGTATGGTAAAACCTTTTATAATATCCATTATAAATGTTACCTATCATACCTTAAAAGTTCTAACACATAAAAAATATAGACGCGATACACCTAAATATACTATAATATGGTTAAATCATTATAATTTTCACTGTTTAAATAAATATGAAAATACCATTTTTATTATTATGCAAAAGTTGAAATTATTACTTGATAGAAAAATGTTTTTCTAGATTAAAATTTCACTATCGATACTTACTGTTATCGATACTTTTCTATCGATACTAGTACGGTATCGATATTTTTATTCCGATACTTTTCTTTCGATACAATATCCCTACTTGTGTCACCCTTTATTAACGTTAGTTAATATAGTTTTTGAGGGTGTCAATCAAATTGTGTTACGGATACAGAGTCTTTGAATCAAATTCAATTATTATTTTTTGCTTCATGTCTTACCACCCGTTCGGTTCATACGCTTATGTACTAATTACGCTAGTAGTTTTAGGGATTAGAAAGATTATATTTAGAGGAAGTGTACCCAAATCTGCGTGAAAGAAAAAATAAACAATTTTAGGGAATAAAACTCAATCGATCTAACCAAGATTCTAACCTCAATCTCCCAATCAATCCTCAGTCTAGTCTACTGCGAGAGTAACTCGTTATACCATGCATCCTCTGAAGCAGGTTTCAATTTTGTTGAAATATAACATCTGGACGCGGGAAGTAGACCGGGTTATTTCTAGTCTAGCGTACTAATGCCCTACCACAAAGCTATTCAGATATTGATGACAAAGGTTAATCTACCTCTTCATCTATATATTCAACCCTGTAAAGTTAAAGCTCGTATGAGTGGCAGCAAAAAGTAAAGTGTCCACCCTTCCTCTATGTTTGGGGAGAGTCCCCAAAATAAGTAAAAATGACCCATACTGATTTTGTTCTTGATTCAGTTCCCGATTTGTTGAATAAAGTAAAGTAAGAAATCTATAATTATTTTAGTGAACATATTTTAGGTCGGTTAGTAAAATATTTAGATATCAAATCACATCATAATTGCCAGCGGCAAGTATTTCTCACGCATTTCAACCATTGTTCTTAACTTTTGACTAACACTAGCCTACTTGAAGAATTAGTTATGTAACACCACTTCTCCTATTTGATAGAAGAAATGACGAATATATTAACAATGATTTATATTATTTTAAATAAGGAAGGGAAGGAATATGCATAAGAGAAATATACAAGTTTAACACATCAGTTTTTATAAATTCAAACAAGACGAAAGAATTGCAAATGTTTAGACGAGATATTATACAAAACATTCCATTGTTTATTAAAGTAAGTTAAATCAGTTACTTTAGATATTGTTATCCCAATAGGGACGTTAGGTGTGAAACACCTTGGTTAGACCTGCAATCAACACGAGTATGGTTGTGTCTATATTTTGAAAGGGTGTAACTCGTTAAAGTAGAACTAACACACATTCTGTCTCAACAAAACGGCAATTTAAATTGGAGGAAAATTAAATTGTAGGCAATTTAAATAGGAAGCAATTATTAATTTAAGGTTAAGCAACAATACATAACACTCTTCCAGCCTTGCGGCTACTAGAATTTGACCAAAAAGGCATTTACAAGAATAATAATTAAAGATACCTAATACTAGAAATATCTAGTTTAAAGTTCATAAAATACATAATTAGTTGTAGTAAGGAACAATATATATCCTATTAGATTAAAATAGATATCAAATTGAAGGATATGAATAAGATAGAAATTTGTTATTAGTATAAATTATATTGACAATATCAATTAAGTATAATTTTCATAAAGAGTCAATGGACTGAGTGGGAAAGTTGTTGTTAAAACAAGAAACAAAAATCAATTAGAATCAATAATTGTGAGTGAAAATAGTTATGTATTGAGAAAAGTTTAATTAGGTTAAAAAGCAATAATTAAACCTTTACAAACACATTAAAAATGTGAGTCAAAAAGCACATATATAACAAAATAATAAAACATATTAAAATACATGTATTATAGACATTAGTTAAAATAAAATAAGGTGTGTAATATTGATGACAAGATAATTATGATTAGAAAAGAATTAATAAAGTTCCATTGAGAATTGAGCCTATACTTTGCTTAAAAGTTATTAAATTGGTTTGTTCTAAAAATTTCAGGATTTTATGTAGTTACAATTTAACAAACCATAAATAATAAATATATTAAGACAAGTGTTGAAACATGGGATACTATAGATGAAACTTATAATATAGTGTAATAAGATAGAGGTCAAATGACAAAAAATTGGAATATTATAAATACAAAAAAGGTTAATATAAGTTGAGATCTATCCTTATCTGAGAGTTTTTGAATTCCCTCCTTCCTTGTAAATTAGGAGTGAATTAATCACAAGTCCGACATGTTTCGGCGCTCAATAGATACCATCCTCAGGTCTAAACAAGAAGAAAAAATTAACGTAAGTTCTTTAACTTATTTCAGGATTCATTTATGGTAATTATGAAATATCATTTCCGTTAATATAGATCTCATATTCACTTTGTTATACAATTTAATTTTACATTTGTTTTTTTTATATTAGCCTACATTGAGTATTTCGACCATAACATACGTTAATTTTTTCTTCTTATTTAGACCTGAGGATGGTGCCTATTGAGCGCCGAAACATGTCGGACTTGTGATTAATTCACTCCTAATTTACAAGGAACAAGGGAATTCAAAAACTCTCAGATAAGGATAGATCTCAACTTATATTAACCTTTTTTGTATTTATAATATTCAAATTTTTTGTCATTTGACCTTTATCTTATTACACTATATTATAAGTTTCATCTATAGTATCCCATGTTTCAACACTTGTCTTAATATATTATTATTTATGGTTTGTTAAATTGTAACTACATAAAATCCTGAAATTTTTAGAACAAATGAATTTAATAACTTTTAAGCAAAGTATAGGCTCAATTCTCAATGGAACTTTATTAATTCTTTTCTAATCATAATTATCTTGTCATCAATATTATACACCTTATTTTATTTTAACTAATGTCTATAATACATGTATTTTAATATGTTTTATTATTCTGTTATATATGTGCTTTTTGACTCACATTTTTAATGTGTTTGTAAAGGTTCAATTATTGCTTTTTAACCTAATTAAACTTTTCTCAATACATATCTATTTTCACTCACAATTATTGATTCTAATTGATTTTTGTTTCTTGTTTTAACAACAACTTTCCCACTCAGTCCAATGACTCTTTATGAAAATAATACTTAATTAATATTGTCAATATAATTTATTAATAATCAATTTCTATCTTATTCATATCCTTCAATTTGATATCTATTTTTATCTAATAGGATCTAATTTAAAGGCTTACACCGTTGGTAGTTAAATGAGCTAGCTAACATTAGCTAACTCCATATAGAGCTACGATACAAAGATTAAGTTCCTAGAAGAGGAGCTATAGGTTTACAAATATTTAATGGTGAGTTACCAGGAATCTAAGCTGTAAAGATACTATGGCCGGTCTATTCCTCATTAGTACCACCCGGTCTTTCAATAGTATATTTAAATATCAACACAAGTCTGAATACAGACTATAACAACAACAATAAGTTTAAACAATAGGTAATTCAAACAGCGCCTAAAGGGGGGCGGACAAAATAGGCAATACCACGCGGGCCACTACTCTGGAATAGTAGCGTAACCACGAGTTGAGCACCGTACAAAGGTACAACAATATAAAGATTAGAGACTGGTATCAATCAAGGACCCAAATATGTCATGGAACAAAGCTCTAGATAACCTGATTTCCACCAATATTGAATATAAAGATTTTAACTAGCCTGAACATGGCCATACAGTATATGGCGTCTGGTTATCGCCCAGGTATTTAAGACTATGTCTTATGAACATATAAAAAGAGTTATAAACTCTGACATACATATTTAGCACCACGTCTTACTACCCGTTGGAGTTATACGCTTTAAGTACTAATTAAGCTAATGGATTAGGAATTGAGAAGGTTGAATTAGAGGAAGTGAACCCACATTTGCGTGGAGGGAGAGTGGAAAAATCATTTAGGAAAAACCATCCCAATTCACCCGACCGAGATTCGAACCTCGATCTCCCCGTCCTCAGCAGTCGAGCTCAACGCGACAAGCGCGTTAGACAACTACGCCACCGAGGCGGTTCTGACATACAAAATTATGTCTTATGAGCATATAAAAATATAGCTACAACTCTAACATTCCTAACTATGCCTTATGGGCATAAAAAACATGGTAACAACTCTGACATACATAACTATATCTTATGGACATAAAAAAACATGTTAACAACTCTGACATACATAACTATATCTTATGGACATAAAAAAACATGTTAACAACTCTGACATACATAACTATATCTTATGGACATAGACAAATAGAGCTAAAAGTCTATCAAAATTTTACTAGATTAAATTCTCATAATCACAGACTTTACTTCATCTGCAGTGAGTAGGTGAGACTGATGCCTCAAACATCGTGATCACCACTTGCTTAGTCCACTGGACCTTGGTTCATTTCTAGGCAGTTCCACCGATGAATCGTTACAATAGAATACAAAATGTGAAGCGAGGGATGGCTGTTTTATACAATATGAACTGACGTATTAAGAAAGGAACACTCACAAGGGAAAGGAAGTGTGAGTTTCTAGAATTGAGCAGAGATTCCACTAATGTTAGGAGAAGGCCGCTGAGGACAGCACAGGGAAGCAATTTCTTGTAATTTCATCTAACTTGGGCCAGCGTGTAAGATATACTTGTGTTGAACCTCCAGGAAGTGTTTGAACAGTCATCTGAGGCACTATCTTCGAGTTTAGGCGTTTACAGCAACACGATTTCACCGTGAGCTTATATCTGTGACACATTATTAGAATTTATTAATTCTTGAATTTACAGTGATAATCATATATAAGGTATTTTGAGTGTAAGTGCTAACGGGCAATTAGCACGTTGCAGTTATAAAGTGGTAAATTCCAACCGTCAACTAAATTTATTGACATTATTAAATAACAGAAATATAACAACATAACTATTGGATATATTATGTTAGCCAAACATTCAAATGCCTACTTTCCTCATTGATGATGTTCGAATGACCCTCTTCGGTAGTACTAAGAAAAATTGACATTTAAATATTACAATTAAATTTATGTCTCACTAAATAAACAAATTTAAAGTAAAAACAATGTAAAATACGAATTTTTAAAATTAAGAACCTTTCTATTTGACTTTATTCGAACTAAAATTTAAAATAAATGTTCTTCGGTTGTCATTGAGGTAAGATGAACTAAAATTGGAAAGTTATTCTTTACTTATCATCGATAAAATTTTGGTTTAAACGAAAAGTTTTTTGGAATTTTCTCACGCGATAATTAATTCATGGTACAGGTGAGAGATAAATATAAACCAGTGCTTGTAAAATTGCCTAAAATATTTTTGTTTGGACCAAATTTGCTTAAATGAGAAAAGAGGAAAAATTGCATTCAAATTGTTACACCAACTTTACGATAATACATCTTTTTTACTTATTTTTCAACAACCTACTATTCGGAAACATATGTGAAACTTTACACACTCGAACAGTTCAGAGGAGGTTAACAAATTGGGCCACCGCGCGACCAGCCGCGCTACCCGTGACCAGTGACCAGAAGAGAAGTTAGCTAGTTTGGAAGTCACTTCACTTGCTACCCGCAACAGGGGTCGAGTGATCCTATGACATTCAACTCGCATTATACTTCTTCGTCTTTGACGGGAAGTTCAGGTTTGGAATATCAGCCTGGTACACGATGGTGTAGTCTGACACCTTAGCTAAGGGCGTAGTGTAGGGCACATGCCCCGGCATGACCTAAAAATATATCATTAGTATTTAGGTGTATCCTTTCATAGTGATGAATTGAAAGCCGGGATGTTGGGTGTTGTGTTGGTTCTAGATTTAAGCTAGTTTGTAAGTCGTGTGCTTATATAATCAGTTGATTCAAAATGTGCACGTTAAATACCTTAGATGAAAAAAAAGAATCATCTGGTAGTTTTCCAAAAAGGTTTTTACTTGCTCTCCCCACAACTATGCGGATTAATTTCCTATAATCCTATATTTCTCGGCCTAGCCCTTTATATTAAGTATTTAATAGCTCCTGTGTTTAATGTTCGAATCAAGCCAATCAAAGCCATGTTATTATATAGTCTGTGTCTAAAGATAAAATATGTATTTTATTATTTTGTTTAATACTAGTTAATAACATATTAATCTAATAGGTAGGGATATGAAATGTTTTTAAATTAATACTCTCACGATGCTCAGGAAATTTAAGGATAAATCACAATGATAAATCAAATATGAAAGGGAGAAAAAAATCAATCTGATTGAGATTTGAACCTAAACTTCTCGGTCAGTGGTGCAGGTAAAACGAGAAGTTAATTATACCCTCACCACTAGGCACTCTGTATAAGGTACCAAACTCGTCTGGCTTTTCATTTAAAGGAAGGTTGGGATGAAAAACTTGGTTACGTGCCCTTGGGTTGATTGACTTTACCTAAATTGTTTACTTCTTTCCCTATTCTTGAATACGGGTAAATTTTCTTCTGAATTTTACCTTCCACATCCTTAGCCCATTCATGTAAATTTAAAGAAAGCTCAGACGAGTAGTAACACGTGGAACACATAAAAAAAACACGTTGAAATATACTGACGCTAAAGGTAAAAACACATATATTATAGAGTTAGTTTGGTTTTGCATTAACACGAAAGAAGTGGGCGAGACGCCAATGTAAGGGGCTAACTGTCATATCAACTCATCTTTCAAAAAGCACAATGTCTGGGCTTTAATAGACAAAAAGGACAGCTGAACTCCTTTACTAAAAGAGGAAATCAATAAAATTTAAAACGCTGTTAAGTTGTTGTTATTCAGTATTTGTTATTTTTTTAACTAACCAGAATGATCGATACACACAAAATTAATAGTTTATAGCACCGTTTCTACTCTTCAACCTTCTACCTCTCATGATCTCTTACTAAGGGCCCTCAATATACTTCTGACCTTTTATAATTCTCAACAATTCCTTATATAAACGTTATGAAGTCAGAATTTTACCACGCTTCATTTGAAAGAATTTATTCGTGTAGTCGTAAAGTATTTATTCGTTGCTAGATTAGCCCAATTTCACTAAATAATTAAATTCATCCCAAAAATAACTATACTCGTATAAACATGAATCGTTATGATATAAATTGTGTGTACTATTGAGCAATATAATTATTATAGTATTGTATGGTGTAGGCATATATATTGTTAATATTTATGTACAATACTTTATAATTGTATACATACGGTTCTTTATTTTTCAATGTTCTTTCTCATACAAAATAATACGAGTAAATAAATACATATGCATTAAAGTCTATTTTCACGTCGTGTTATTAATTACTTAGCATATAGTATGTTCACTTATTAACACTAATGAAGTAGCGATGAGGAAGGGGTGATTTAGAATAAAATATTTCGTATTTTCTTAGCAAGACAACGAGAAACTATTTATAAAGTATACCCCTAGTACTATTTAGAAAAAGATCCCCTCAGAATGCCAACCCTAAATCAGCACCCTTTAGGACATTTTGGACCACCCCTATTGTAAATAAAAATAAGCAAATTCACAAGCTCCCTCCCCGACCCTCCGTTTTGCCTTCGTTATATTTGTCGACTTTTTTTTTTTTTTTTTTAATTTGTTCACAAAGATAACCATTACTCTCCATGCAATTTATAAATTGCTGGTGATTATTAACGTATAGATGTAACTTAATGGTGTGAAATAATTTAACAAAAATACTGCTATAAAATTAAATTAAACTTACTATACTAAACAGGTAAAATTAAAAAAACAGTTAAACAAATATTTTAATTACTTTTAATTTACAAATAATTGAAATTATAAAACAAACTATTATTGGGAATACATGCATTATTATAGTTAAAAAAACTTTAAGCCTCTTTTAATCTGATGAGCAAGCTACTGGATATACATCTTGACACTTTTAATTATTATGTCCCAATTTGGTGTGGTTGGGTCACTGCGCCATTCTTTTCTGCCTCTCTCCGTCCTACGTAAACATTGTTCTGACCCCTCTTCCTCCCTTGTCAGCAAAATTAAGCAAAGCTGGAGCCCCCCTATTCCCTAAGGTGCTTATGTAATACTCAAACGCCCCCATATATCCCATAGTCGGGTTGCTACGAGTGAATAACTAAACTCTTAAGAGTCTGTTTCACTTTGGACATGAATTGGTGTCAACACTTACGTCTATGAGTTGAATAAAATATTTTTTTGTCGATAAGTTATAACCTATTATACCTTTAAGCCTATTATTATTATTCCTTATTATTATTATTTATCACCGCATCTTACTGCCCTTTCTGATTATCCGCTTAAATACTAATTACGCTAATATGTTAGTCATTGGGAAGGTTGAATTTAGAGGAAGTGAAACCTCATTTGCGTGGAGGGAAAGTGGAAAAACATTTAGGAAAATCCACCCCAGTTCACCCGATTGAGATTCGAACCTCGATCTACCCGTAATCGGTAGTATAGCTCAACACGAAACTAGTGCATTAGCTAACTACGCCACCGAGGCGGGTTTTAAGCCTATTACTCGTAGCATTTAAGAGGATCTTCACATGATAATCTGAATATATTTACTTATAAAAAATTTCAAGATCGAGATTAATAATAGTACCTATCAAAAATGGTAGGTTAGAGGATGTGCACACGCATTAGATTGGACAGGAGACAGAAAAATCATAGCTATAAATAAAACGCGCAATACCATTCCCAACGTACTTGACCTACCATCACCGGCTATTTGATCTATTGTGAGCTTGACACCTTAAACACGTCACCATTGATGCATTTTTTCTCAAATACATATTATTAAGTGTTCCACCTACTGGAATGCTGAGACTAATGCAGACGTCTAGAAATTTTAGGTTATTTAAGGTTTTTTTTCCTTAAAATATGTTTTACTCCAAAATGAAGACAAAGTGAATTAACATGTCCCCAGAACTATTAAAACCCTAGAGTTATTATAGATATATTTTTAAAAGGTGACATTTTATCTTTCTAAGGGATGTTTAACCCCCAATATTGAAGTGTCGAGATCAAAGTAAATGGTTAAAAACATATATCTAGCCATTCTCAAACAGATAGCCACGTATTATCAGGCTCACAACAGAACTGTTTCAGTGGTTTTGAAGCTTCAGAGCTTCCATTCTCATGAGACATATCGAAAGGTCACTAGTGAAAATATGTCTTTCCAAGTAGACGATGTCCTTGATTTGTTTAGTCTCCCATGACTGTTTTGTTCCCAGCCTTACTGATTCCATCCACCCACCCTCTTATTCAACCGATTCTACTCATCCAACGAAGGTCTGCTTTTAAGTTTCCACGTAGACGCGTTATTGGAGCAATGAAAGCTGGAAGGAAAATCTTGCCCCCATTTCACCAAACCATCTACCCTAAAAAAAACCAACTCAACCAAAAAAATAAGAACACGTGATAGGGGCTATATAGGTTACATGATATTGGCTGAATTCGTCGATAATATATTTTAAGGGTAAAAGAAAGCATAAAAAGGAGCCTAGAGAAAAGTGAGGGGAGTAGAGGGTGAAGTAAAGTTTTAAACGATGAGTGGGAAGGGATGTGAAATGGTGCTGATGAGGTTTTTTTCTTTTTCCACTCGAGGGTGTGAAAGCTGACCACTTACAACTTGGCACCCACCATAAAAAAAACATGTTGGTTACAATTGCCCCCAAAACAAAAACCTGACAAAGTGATTAGATTTAAAGGAGGGATTCCATTGAGAGGGCCACTTACAAAAGAGCTGGAACAAGTTGAAGACGTTCAGAAAGCCTGCATTATTTGAGAAATTGTTTATTATTTCAAAATATTTTATACTCAAAAACGAAGGCAATAAATAGCCAACATGTACTATCATTTTCAACGTAGTGTAACGCAAATGTCACATTTCTAATAAGTGGTACGAAACATAGATCAATTTGTATTTTAGGTTGATTCCGGTAGTCTTGGGTTAAGTGCTCAATTTATGACACGATGTTCGTGAGTTGAAACCTAATCGGGGTCAACAGAATTTTCATAAGCGATAAAATGTCACAGCACAGATTTCTTCAGAGGGGAAGTAAAGCCATCTATAAGTCCCATATCGATTGTGGAATATACTCGTAAAAGAACCCAGAAAGTATGTTAAAATGCCTTTTATTACAAAATTGGTAGGCCCTTTGACCTCGCTCATAGAAATTAATGAGTCGGTCCAGAAAGTGTACGTTAAATACCTCAAATAAATAATAGTGCCTAATAAATAAATCTTAATACTAAAAATAAACTCGTGTTTTTACACGAGTACAAGAGAAAATTATTGAACATTTTTTTAGGGGCTTTGAATCTTCAGATATATCTTTTCGCATAATAAATACCGTAATGTGACTTGTGAGAGTATTTCTTTTCGAGTAGGTGTGTCCTTAAGAAGCATTTAACTCCAAGTTAAAATGAACGACTATACTTGGTTTTGTCGAATACATTATGTTATAAATGTTTTATTTTGTTGTGCTATCATTTTTTTTATCTCCAGAAAATCTAGTTTTTAATTATGGTGAAGATTAGTAATGTTGTGTTATCTAGATAGTTTGTTATCTCTGTGGGCTATGGCTAGCTGGCTAGATAAATTTCTATTAATTTAAAAACTTACACAAAACATATAAGAAGATAAACCCGTACAATAAACAGACAAAACTAAGATTTTTTTAGATGTTGGTCTAATTATATTTATTTATTTCCTTTGTTTTAACGCGTGGATTATTTAACGGTTTGATCTATCAAGCATTTACAAACTTTTTAGACCGAAGGAACCTTTGCACCAAAATATTCAAGCTGGAGCATAGTAAAAAAAAAAACATAATCTTATAAACATTCAATAAAGCTAGCTAAATTTTACATGTGTAACAGTATAAAACAAAAGTAAAATATCACATGTATTGGCCTCGGCTTTGACAAATGTAACATAATAACATAATAATGTAACATAAATTGCACTATATTTATGTAAAACATTTTTTGAGTCCCAGTTTTAAATTTTGTAATTTTATTTTTAAAGAAAATTAATGTCCTCATTTGTATGTTTGAAAAAAAAATCAATATTGGGTCCCCAAGGGTCAACACTAAGTATTAAAACTCACACTTTTTGTTAAAATTTTCGACATTTTATTAGTTGTTGCACATCTTCATTTCATCACATTGCTATTGAATTCCCTCATTTTTACCAATACAAAACGATAATATTAACTATTGAGTCTAAAATGGAGATAGATCATTGTTGCACTACAATTTTGCATTGATAAGTTATTTAGTATCTCAAATAGTTGCAGAGATATGGAAATTTCCGCTTCTATAAGGTACTGTAAAGATAATTTTCATGGGTTAATTAAAATAGCCAGCTTATTTATAATCTTAATCCACGCCTAGATACGAGTTTTAACTCAAAATCGTTAGAGCCGATTTTGAGAAAATATATATTTTCTCTTTTCGCCCTTTTTGATAAAATCGACTTTTTTCTCTTTTTGCCATTCAGTAAACTATCCTTAATTTTAGGGCTAGATATCCAATTCCAAAAACCCTAGATACCAAGTTTTAGTCCTATCGGTAAAACAGTTTAAGCTTTAGTCGGAGGTACAGATAGACAACAGACGGAAATTCAAAAACAAATTTTTCGGAATTCGGGGGATCATGAAACGTCGATATTAATAAAAGTCTCGAGTTCTTTTTTTTTTTTTTTATTTGCGATCACAATACTTTCTTTACCTGTAGGATAGCGTGGAAGCCAAAATTGGCATTCCTAAATTCTGATGCTATTTTATAAAGTCAAAAATAAATAAGAATATTTTAAAATAACCTCACAAAGTCCTGAGATAGCTAGGGCGAGCCCTGGTTGAAAAACACTCAGCTAGAATATGTGTATGTGTGAATGAATCGAACCAGAATTGAACGGACACTTGATGAATACATCACACTGATGCATCACAAGGGGAGATAGCGTGGGGCAGGGGGGCTGCTCATTCAGGGTGGATGTGCTGGGCTTTCATAGCGTCCTCATTTGACGTCAAGGACCACTGAATGGGTGGATGCTAGAAGACCATGGCCTATGCCCGAGTAAGATACGTACAGAGTTACTCCATGGCAACGTCCATCAGGAATGGCAAACTGAACGGGTGGTAAGATCCCTGGAAGATCATATATGTGATGTCGGGGGAAAGGGAGGGCCCACATCCACTACATACATACTAAAAAGTTGATAGTCCGTACCTGATTTCGACCAGAGATAGCCCTTCACGGCACATTTCACGAGGTCCCCGCTGGGCAACTTTGGGTAACGCCTCAGGAAATCTTGGCAGTTTCTAAAGCTGAGTTTATGATTTCTTCCATGGTGCTGGCCATTACACATGGAAGGTCTGACTCCTTCCACCCCTAGAAACCGGTTATGTAGGCGGGTTGGGAAGGGGGATATCAAACTAATCAATGAGTAATATATATATATATATTTTGCACGTTTGGACTACAATATTCGTAGCCCAGTAGTGGAAAGATTATCGTTCTAATTTACCGTTTCCCAGGGGACTCCCGAATGTACTTATCATACATCTATTTCATGGAGACTCTTTCCATATCACTATAAGATGAGATTATGGTGAGTGTATGAGGTTGTGGAACCAGTAGAAACACTTAAACCTAGCATATGCCTAGTTAGCCAAACCCTGGCGACCTTTGGCTAATACTCTTTGGGGAAAAATATCCAAGGTTCCACCCAGGAATCGAACTTGAGACCCGTAGGTTCGTAGCCAGGTGCACTGACCACTCCACCATGGGTCCGGTTAACCAATGAGTTATGGATCATTGACTAAGAGGACTGGATGGACTAATCAACCAAGGGTACGTCTGCGGTGGGTTAAGAAAGCCTCTAGACGGGCAGTTTCTCACTATGGGTTTCAGATTTTATGCCTGTTATGGCATCGGGTCATTTGGACGGTTACCTCTAATAAATATCGTCTGACTCAATTGGATCAGGCACTTACGGTGAGGGTGGACTACTGCTGTCCCAGACGGGGACGTACAAGTGTGAAGAAACCTGGAGTTCCGTACTATTTATTTACTTTCTCATGATTCTATGGAAAAGAGGAAGTATTGTGATCGTCTAAAAAATCTAATTCGAGATTTTGATGAATGTCAACGTTTCATGACCTCCTCAGCTCGGAAAAGTGATTTTCACAATACCGTTTCTCTGTCTTCGTCCACGAGCAAAAACCAATCTACCAATCGGGCTGGAACTTGTCTAGAGTTTCCACACAGATATTGTTTGAATTATTTATCTTTCCCAAACATTAAGGTAGTTTAATTAAAGGTAAAAAATGGGAAAATAGACCCACTTCAGTGGTTGAATGGCTTGAGATGTCAATCATGTGTTGGCATGGCCTGAGGAAGAAGGGGAGAACGATTTTCGAATCCCAGTCCGTACAACTGTGGGTGGTTTATTCCTAGATGGTTTCCCATTCTCCTTCCACACAAATGTGGGTAGATTACTTATAAAATGTTTCCTTTCTCATCCCTAACTCATAAGAGTAATTGTCAGATTTGCATATAACCTAAATACGTAGAAAGACGGCGATAAATAAAAGGAAATATAGATTTTCTAAAAATCGGCTCAAACGATTTGGATCCAAATTCATATCTAAGAACAATTTAACACTGTAAAAATAAGGGGGGGGGGAGTCTTATTTTCCTAGGAAAATGAATTACATAAACAGATATTGACAACTTTGATAATAGCTCAGCAACTCTTTGTATACAAATAAAATTATTACTACAAAGCTGTAAATCTATTAAATATAACTTTTATTTTATTTAATTCATTTTTATAACATCAACAATATACGAACTATATGAAATTAAATATTTATATCTGGAGGTTTTGGGTGTTGTCAGTTGAAAATTTAGTGAAGTAATACACTCCTGAAGATAGTAAAATTATTTATACTAAAAATGTAAGATGGGGGGGCCGGAAAATGGTGGAGAACTCTAAAAATTTACAAAAATAATATAAAGAATAAACCAGTCTTTATTCAGGTTGAAAATTTCAATTTTTTTAAAATACAAATAAAAAAAAACTCTAAACAAACACCAAAAGCAAAGATTATTTAAAAGAGGGTATATAAGTGTATTGATATAGTATTAAAAATTGAGAGCGAAACTGGCGATTAACTAGTGATGAGAGAACAATTAAAATAAACATAATCTACTAGCTTTACGCAATAAACAGTTAAGCTCATATTCTTAAATATGTTTTTGTAACCGTGTATATTATTTCGATTCACATATTTTCCAAGATGCAAGTAAATGCCCACTTCAATGGTCGAATGGTGTAAGGAATCACTTGATAAGTTAATTTGGCTACTACTAAATATGCAGAGAAGGGTTTCCCATTAGATATAATGTCCTATTTATTGCATCCGTGATATAAGATAGACATAAGGTTTGTACATTCTTTCCCCGATATGTGTCTTGTCTAATTGTGTGCAATAAAAGATAGTGGGCTTGCTTAGCCAGGTACCGGTAGGGGTGCCAATCCCTAGGAGAAGGGGGAGGTTGCTGGAACGTTTAGTGAGAAATGTTTCATGATATTTTGGTCAGAGAGAAACATAACCGTCAAACCAGCTGCTAGCTGGCCAACCGTTAAGGATTACCTAATAATCAGCGGCCAGTTTAAGGAAGTTTTATCAATAGTGTGTTATAAGAAATAGGTAAAATAATCTGTACTTTATCCTTGGATAAAAACAATAAAGAAGAATTAATTAACATTACCATTCACATTTTCTTTGAGCTGCAATTGACGAGATGCACGATACTTCCTTATGAACGTAGCACACACTCTCAGTATATTATATTACCATATGAGGTGGAGATCAGGGATCAAATTGTGGTTTAGTGACATAAGAGTTGTTTTTCCTAAATGACTTACCAATATTCCTCCATGGAAATTTAAGTACACTTACTCTAAATTCAACCTTCCTCATCCCTGCCACATTAGTGCAATAGACATACATGCACAGTACATCCTAAGCGGGTAGTAAGACGTGGTTAATATAAGTAAATGTCGCTATTTTTAGGAAAAGGAGCAACAAATTCCACGCGGTGGATACACCATACCATTTATTCATTCAGCTCTAATTAATTAATATAATTAGTGCATCGTGTTCACGGCCTCTCTTTTTTTATACTTGAAGAATAAGGGTGATTAATTCAATGTAACAGTGAATATCTTATCTATAGTATAAATATATATGTGATCCGTTTTTAAGTATAAATAAAAATGTTTTTAAAATTTTATGAATTAAAAATAATTTTAGGGTTGCTAGCCAATATTTATTTTCGAAAATTTGAAATGTGTTAGAAATATTTGAACACTTTGGTTTAAAATTTATATATAAAAAGTGATGATCAAGATGATGTGTTTGTTTTTCTGAGGAAAACATATTTAAAACTAGTTTACTAAAAATACATTTTTGAACATTTCTCAAAAATTATATATTACACCATATTAGAAATTTTGTGATATTGTGTACTACCATTTATTTTTATATTTTCACAGATGCTCATTAATTGCGTTTGATTTTGACTACACATAATTAGTCATATTTTGGTTTAAGCTGCATTTTAGATAAGTTTTAAAAGTGTATTATTTAATTTTAACTGATGTTATGAGAGAGGAGAAAATAATTGGTATAACATATCCGTAAAATATTTCTCGCAATGTAGTGTAGCTTAATATAGCTTGGAACAAAATTTTCAAAAAAAAGGTACATCAAACTTCCCTAAGTAAGTTTTCCTCAGAAAATAATAATTGTCTTGTTAATCAATATAAGCACTGTTCATATATTCATTTTAAATACAAATTGTTCAATTAGTCTCTAAAATAATTAACATTTTAATAAATTAGTTATTTCTAGACTATCTACCTTGAAATTATATATATTAATTTTTTTGTAAAAAACAAAGATATTGTGTTTCCTATCATAAAAAAATTCTCAAACACTCATTTTAAATTAAATATTACATTTCAAATTATATATTTAAGTCTATTTTAGAAAATTTCAAATTTTCTACATTAAAAAAAATTGTCAAATTAATTTATTTTTAGAAACCTATGAATACTTTTTTTTACCATGCAAATATTCCTCAACCGCCAGTTTTAAACAAAATCATTACAACTATTTTTTTTTATTTCTAAAGTCAGTATACAAATATTAAAGTATTTTTTTTAATAAAAACAAATATGTAAATTATTTATATTTCAAAAACGTATTAGATATTTATTTTGAACTAGGTCGTTAGGGCCAGTTTTAAAATGTTTCAAATTTTTTTAAATTAGCTATTAGATAACTACCCTTAAACGATTTTTTCCCCGAAAAAACAAAATATTTTTATATATTTTTTAAAATAACTTTCAGATAGAAAATTCAAACAAAATTGCCAAAGTAATTTTCGAAATAACTTTAACTAAACATCCTCATCAGTCAACTACCCTAAACTAGTTTTTCACCAAAAATCAGGTATACAGTGTTATTTTTAGGTCAATTACTTCCTAGTTTCCATTTTAGACAAAATCTTTAAAGGCATTTTTGAAATATCTTTGATTTTAAATAATTAATAATCTGTAGACTACCCTTAATTTCATGGATAGGGTTAAAACAAAAAATTAGTATTAAGGTAAAGCTATTTATCATCTCAACATCAAGTTTGATCCAATTCAATCAAACCATTTCAGATCTAGGGACAGGAACAAATAGACAGACAGGGGTATAGAACGAGTATAAAAGCCACAAGTTTTAATTCGGGATAATTTAATACGTAAAGATCCATTTAAATTTCTAAAACTCAAAAACCTTCAAGATTATAATACTTCTTCTCTATTTGAGAAAGTAAAAACACCGCAATTTGACATAGCATTGATTGATGGAGGGGCAGGTTGGGTAATATAGAGGATATTAGGTGAGGTATTGAAGGGTTGGGGGAGCTGAGAAGCGGGGGAAGGAGGGATGGTTTGAGAGGAGAGATATTGTGAAATCATAGGTGTCGCGAGAGCATGCAATATTACTAATAGCGTTATATTACTCACAAAGTATCAGTCAAAAGGAAGTAGGCCCTCTAATTTGTTTGTGTTTAGTTCACATATATTACATGTATAAATGTTTTGTTATTATAATAGCAATTATAATAACTTATATCTACGTTGTGATAACATGGTCCAAGTTGTTTTTGGTCATAGACAAGCTTTGCAGCTATTGGTCTCCATTGACCAGAAAGTCTAGGGTTTGAATCTCATTTTAATGTACTAGGAGTAGTTTCCATATTATGTGATTCATTCCCGTCAATTTTTCATCCTTCATCCACGCAATAAGGGTGAATATCTTCTTAATCACCCCCAGTATATACTACTAATTAAAATAAGTCATAATGAAAATATGTATTAGTACTTATCACACATGTTAGATTATGGGTGTTTATTATTGGTTATTTTCTCAGTCATCCTATATAATTTTGAAATCACAATGCTCAAACAAAAAAAAACACTTTAATTTTGGTATTCTTGGGCACTCCATTTACTCTGAATAGTAATAATAATAATAATAATAATAATAATAATAATAATAATAATAATAATAATTAGCACCGCGTCTTACTACCCGTTCGGGTTATACGCTTTTTAAGTACTAATTACGCTAATGGATTAGGAATTGGGGAGGGTGAATTAGAGGAAGTGATCCTGCATTTGCGTGGAGGAAAAGTGGAAAACATTTAGGACCCCCCCCCCCCCCATTCACCGACCGAGATTCGAACCTCGATCTCCCGTCCTCAGCAGTCAAGCTCAACACAACTAGGGTTAGCCAACTACGCCACCAAGACGGATATTTACTCTGAAAGATGTTAAGAGTGACCCTAAATCAATAACACTATCTTTGAACTATATCATAAGATAATTACATATCTTTCAGAATAAGCTAGTGTAGAGTTCGTTTGAAAATGTTAATCAATACGACTACTATAAGCTGACGTAATGGCAAACAAACTATACAAAGATACCAGTATATGTAAGTCGAAAAGTTTAAAACAAAGTCAAAGTAATATATCTTGTTGCAAGATTTCTGTTCAAAGCATCAACGAAAAACTTTTTTTCTTAAAGGCTATTTTTTTTCTAATGACGCACTCACTTTATCGGATTCCCTGTTAAAACTTAAACACGTTCGCGGACGCATTCCTCTATGGCAAAAGGACGCTCACTACCGACATAACTTTCTTATCACTACAAAATTGATTCTACAAAGTTTATACCTTACCAGACGCCTTCTTGGTCAGGGTTAAAACCTATGGTTGTTCAATCTGAGATAACTGACACTCATACTTTCGAATTCTAGTTTAAATAAATATTTTGTACAGAGTATGTTTTTTTCATCTCCCCATGCAAATTGGGTCACTTTAAAAATTAATTTACAATTATGATGACAATAATTTAAAACTCTAGGATAAATGGAATTGCGGACTACCATTAGTCTGGATTTCAGTTAAATACGAAAATGTTTTAATCTCTTTACGCAATTGTGGTTCACTTCGCTTAATCTGATTTACGAATGTAAACATATTTTAAAAACCCTTATCAGGATATCTTAATGCCAACTACTGTTCTGGACCAGTTTAATATCGAAATATGTTTGTACAGAGTGGTTTTTTTAACCTCTGAATGGGTCATTCTCTAATTGCAATTTAATAGAATATTTTTCCAAAAAGTTCTTAATTAACTTGTGATGCAGACTACATGTTGATTCAGTAAACAATTGTTTGGTAATCTTTACGGAATGTATATTCTCTAATAGCATTAAAATATAACATAAATTTAAAACAAAACCGTTGCCTCAGGTTACTTGGGAATCCGACTCACCGGGTTCGGTTTCACGTAAAATCGAATGTTTGTACAATAGTTTTTTTAACTTCTCTACAAAGTGGGAACTTCTTAATTCTGTATTGTTATAAATGATACACTTGTTTCCTACCCTAGATTATCTTGTGAACGTAAACCAGGTCATCTTAAACTTAATTTTATTAATTCAGGTATAACGAGGTGTAAGATAATTTAATGTGTATGCTTAATTCGTAATGGAAATGGAAACTTATCAATGTACTTTTACATGAAACTAGTAAATCAGTACAATTGTTTTATAGAACAAGAATGTTTCTACATAATAACGTGCTGACAAGTTGGAATGATTACAGCTTGCTCAGTACAAATTTGAAAGTCCAAAGTTACATAATTGCAAAGGTATAATGTAAAAATTTAATTTCTAAAATTTACTCCCCTCTCTGTCTACTAACAAGAATTATTTTGACATCTTTAAATGATTTCTAACTAATTAATTCAGTTCTACACACTTTACTACCTTCGTTTGTAATATTTTTAATATAGAAGTGTATAGTTTCTATAATTGTAACCTTTTTTAATCAATCCAGTATTAGATTCGAAACTTGATCACTTCTCACTCTTACCTGTAATCCTCACTCCTTACAACATTGTTTAAACAACAATGCTCAATTTGTATACATGTCATACGTAAGAGTACCCGTTTGTTTAACTGTTAGCGTAAATTACATTACCATAGAAGAAATAAGAGTAGCCTTTTTTAAGATAGTGACGAAATTCAAAACGAAAAAGTTTGGACTATAATGTTCGAAATATGTAATATGATACTAGTCACAAGAAATTAATTTAGATATTGTAATCACTTAAGAAGTTACTAATGCTTCATTGAAATATCCTGGAAAGATCGTTAGATATAGACAAATTATGTCAGATAAACTTTAACCTTATCACGAACTTATCATTCTCAGTTTATTTCTACCGTAGACTATCCATAAACTTTACAAGTATATTGTCCAATCAAGGTCTCAGATGTTTACCTTCTGGGAATTTTGTAAACTTGAAATCAATAATTAGATTAGCATATAAATATTGAAAAATTTTATGGCATATGAGAAGTTATTTCTAGAACTTTTGGTTTAAAAATTTTACGACTCATAATGAAGAGAGGTATAATTCCATTAGTCTTTACACATAATAGTTATGTATTATATTGTGAATAGGTTCGTTTGAATCTGACATTACTGATTGCATTGCCCAAGTGGACTATGTGACTGATTAATACCTCACGTAGGAATAGATGTAATTCTAAAAGTACATGACGAAAATACATTTCAGATAATCTCGAATAACCCAATATTCAGAAGTTATTTTTATATTCTATTAGAATATGAAACTAAGCTTAAAAATTTACAAGGTATTTGAATAATTCGGCGTCTACCATATACAAAGAAAAACAGGTAGTGTATGACTTGAAGTTTCAGGTAAGATCCTGAACATTTTATAGGATATCAGAATGTACTTCGTCTGTAAGAATGTTTAATAACAAAAGTTGACAGACAATTTTTCTTGGTTCCAATGGAATAGATGACAATGACATAAGGCTCAAGAAATTCTCATAGGATCTATTGTAAACCTCTAAGAAGTATACTGTCACTTACTTTCCGTTCATGTCATCGTTATTAAAACTTTTTCTTGAAACTTGTTAACTTAATGATTCACAATTATCATAATGTAGAAGATAATATCATAATTTCGGTGAATCAATAAAATTAAGTTCATTAATTAAATTATCTATATAACAAACGCAGAACGTTTAATAGCTTTCTGATGGGAGACAGTTTTTATACGTCAACTTTCTGAACTGAATAGAGCAGACTTAGAAATGAACTTATTAACGATATAATTTGAATTTCGGATCTTGTAGAAATTGTATCTTCTTACAAGTTCGTACACTATATAAAGGCTCGAATCAGTGATAATAAATGTATTTGTCGTAGTATCGTACGTGATTAAGAGTCATTTGTTAAGTCTTATTATTGATGAATACTATTCATACCATTGAGATATTGAAGGTCAGATGCTTAAGATAAGAATTGTGACTTAAACTGACGATGATACGGTATATCTAGTGAGATTCCCATGTCAGGATTATTGCTACGTGAGAAGGGATTCACGTTAAACGAGAATTTTAACACTTAGTATAAAAGTAGCATTCATATGTCATTAAATTATCATGATATATTTAAATGAAAATACGTGTTAATTTCAACAATTCATGCTGCCTAATTAATTACGAATAAGCGTAAATTAACCAAATTTAAAACATTGTTTTTCAATATGAATAAACCCATTTGACATTAAAATTAGAAGAAAGCTACGTATAATAATCAACAGGGGGAGTAAATTTGGCTGTAAACCTAAATAGTTAAATTTTAAAAGTATAATTTATAAAAATCGGCATTTTGAGATGACCCATGTTAAAATTTAGTTCAAATATGCGGATTCACATTTTGAAATCTTCTAATAGTATAACGGTTAATTCAAGTATATATTAAAATTACTCAGTAACTAAATTCCAACATGACATAAAAATTCTATATATACATTAAAGACTAACATTACGTTAATAAATTTATACTGGAACATCCTATCTAGTAGAAAATATAAAACCACTCATTATAAGATTTGAAATCTTAAATTATGAAACTCACGTTACTTATTAATAATTAGTTTGATCCCTTAAATTTTATTATGAGGTTATTAAGTTAAAATAAACTCAAAGGGTTAAAAATCCAGTTAAAATCGCTTTTTAAGGATATGCAATGTTATTAAATAGCGATTGAATGGAACTTTAAATAGATTAACTTAAATTTTGTAAAATTAATATTTTATATATAAAATCCGTTGTTACGACTGCATAAGACAATTATTGAATATTAATGGTAACATTATTCTTCCACAAAATGATAATTGTAATGGAATTGAATTGTAGGAATTGAGTATAAATGAGCATAAATTATTATGCCAAAAAAATTGATGTTAAAATTAACTAATTCAATTGTTTAAAATAATTTTGTGGTATATTTAAAAAATTTTATATGTGTATAATAAAGATTTTAATGGTAATTAAAATAATGTTGCGCTTTAAAATAATTTATTGTTTTAAATATTTATTTTTGGTTATAATGCGCTGAAAAAGCTTGAGAATAAATGGTTTTCTAATAAATTATATTTACGAGTGAAAAAAATAAGTTAAATTTAAATAATATAATTGTTGCATTTGAAATTAATAATTCAGATAAAATCTAGTAAATAAAAATTGATTGTGTAATGTTAAAAAATATTATTTAGTATTTTTGAAAAAATTTTAGCTTTAAAAAATTAATTTAATGATTTTTAAATTTAATGTCAATTGATATAATTATTAGAAAATGCTGAAAAAATTATAAATTCTTAAAAAATGCTAATTGTAATATTAGATAAAAAATATAAGTTAAATCTGGACTAAGTAAAATTAAAAAATATATTTGTTGATTATTAAAAATGTTTATCATTATTATAAAAGTTTAAGTTATTAAAGTTGTTTTTTCCGAATACTCAAAGTTAACAACTTAACCCAAGAATTATTCATTATATAACAATTTCTGAGAAAGGTTACAAAACGTATGCAAGAACTAAATATATAATTGAAAGTTATCACAATAATAACTTTAAATAGATTGCTGTGTTTAAATTAGTAATTATAAAAGAACTTAATAGCAGAAGTTTAAAAGGGAAGAGGGATTAACCTCATTACTTTTCTAAGAGGGGAAATGAAGATAGAAATGAGGGGAAACAGTGAGAGAGGATATAGAAAATTTTTAGATATTATTTATTTTTTCCACTAGAAGGGGAAAGGTGGGTATAACAACACTTCTATTCGAGAAAAAAAAATTAGAGTTAGGGATGAGGAAATTTCAGGTTGAAAATGATGGATAGTGTAGTAAAGAAGATTAGAAATTAATTTATTTCTCCTTCTGATAACTTTAAAATGTTTAAGCGTTTAAATTGAAGGTAATTTTATGAAATTGCTTTATCGAGGCTAGAAAGTTTCTAAAGGAAGGAGGAGTACCCAATTCACTAATTGATTAGGTTTGATGAGGTGAGAAGAATAAAAGAGGAGAAGAAATGAGAATTTTAGAAAAAACTTTTATATTATTTTATACTATAAAGAGAGTAATACTGACTTCTATCTTAAAAGATGAAGAGAGGTAGGATAGATGGACCAATTATTATATAACTAATTATAAGTTGATAGATAAACATTCTAGACTATACTATGTTACGTCATATTTTTACACTAATTATAAAACTGATGAATAAGTGATAAAAAAATATTTGTAGTAAATAATTACCCATTTCTAACGAAGTTAAAGTATGTTAGTGTACAAATGATAAAATTGGCTACCATTGGGACATGTTTGATTTGAAAATCCTGTAATGTATGAAATGTGTACAGACGGTAAGATTTATCAATAAAGGTGACACTGGTCATTAAACCATCTCCAGAAAAATGTTTCTCAATACTTTGTGCAATATACCTAAAGTAGGGTTACAACTTGACCTCTATAAAAAAGTTTACAATAACTGTACTATATTTTATACATAATACTTGAAATTGGTACAAAACATGCTCGAAAGATCTTAAGGAAGCCTTAGGAGAACAGTTGACGAACTTAAGTAAGTATGGTTACAATCTCGTTAACAAGTATTGGTACAATAATGATAACAGAGTACAGTCTGGTAAATAACCCAGGCCTGGGTTAAGTTGGTACAAATTTGAACTCAAAGACATGATGTACAATAATCCTAACTCATTATCAGTCTGGTACAATAACCAGCCTCAGAGTACAGTCTGGTTAAAATAATCGAACTCAGATGGTTGTCAATAACCTTCGATCCTGAGTACAGTTCTGATACAATAATGGACCCTTCGAGGAACGATGTTAATATACGACTACTGGAGTACAGTGAAATACGGACTAAGGAAATTTAGTACATTATAACCATCTCATGAGTACAGTTAGGTAAATAATCTGACTCTGGAGAAAGTGGTAGTTAAATACCGAATTAATTAATGGAAATAACTAGGCTCCCATTTGATCTCCCTGTAAATGCTGGTGTATTCTGTTTACCCTGAAAGTTAGAGGTTCTAGCTTGACGGAATAATTCAAGGCTTTTTTTTTTTTAAGTTGTGTCGTACTGAAATCAATCAAGACAAAGTAAACGAAGGGTATATTTCCTTAAGAACCTGCTAACGCTACTTATTTAGTCTATATACTCACTGATACATAGATCAAAGGTAGTGGAGCTTTAGTCCAACAGCTTATCTAAGTCTGTAGTGCATCTTAATACGAAGTCTAGGGTCCTGGGTTTTATTTCCCACTTGATCAAGACAATTATTGTTGATGAAATTGGGGCCTTTCATAGTGATGAGTCAACGGTACTGTGTGGTTTGTGTATGTTCCAGAATTAAGTTAGTTTATAAGTTGCATAGTTATATGATTAATTGGTTCTAAAAGTCCACGTTAAATATGCCAATATAGTTGTAATAGTGCTAAAATAATAAATAAAACTAGTTTTATACGTCGAATTTATTAAATTGATAATCATTATTGGACTAAGGTAAAGTGTGGACGGTCCTAGGTTAGGCTAGTTTATAGATATAATTATAATATTGTAGCTTATTGATAGTAAATTACGGGTAGTATCTTTAAGATACAGAATTAGTTTATCAAAAAATTTATACTGACTTTAAAAAATGCGTTCTAAAGTAAAAAAAATCTTTACAATCTTCTATAAATTATCACTTTTTGAAGAATATGCCAAATTAATAACTTAAACAAACAACTGTCTACAACTTTTAAACTCTGTACAAACTAAACTACACGACCTTGAATATTGACCAAATATTTTTAAGTCACTAATCAGGGACTACAGAATGAAATTATCAACAGTGAGTTTTTTTCTAATGAAGAAGTTTGTCAAAAAGAGATATGCTCGTGAACCAGTTGTCCATTGTTATGTGTCTGTTTGAGTCTTTTATTGATTTCAACAGTTCGAGTTTTATTAAAAATTTCGAACACAGTTTTAAGTCTTTTTTTGTAAAAGAATTTTATTTTAATTATTTAGTTTTATTTTAAAAATTTGGCAGGCCTATAAAAAAAACTTTACCCTTATTAAAAATTGCCTTTTCAGAAAAAACGCAATGCATTAGAAATCTGCTTATTGAAAACAAAAATAATGAAAGAACGCGAAAAGACTCATACCTAGCGTGAGCTAGGGTTATATAAAGTGCGGGAATATGTTAATTCCAGGTTACCTAGAAAGATGATGCACAAAAAAAAAAAAAAAAAAGATCGGTCTCAGTTTTGATTCAAGAGCGTCTATCCAATGAGAGTGCCTATCAACGTTATCATAGCCTCAATTAAATATATGAGAGATTTATCAAGCAACTCTGTGGAACACCGTAAGCATCGATTGACCAATGCACGGAATAGTAACTGCCAGAGAATAAAAAACAGATGACGAAATAAATAGACGCTTGCGAACTATGCGTCCAGTTGATCGTAGTCTAGGGCACTTTTTCGATGAAGACTCTTTGGAATCAAACAATAATATGTTTACTGATGTACTTTGGACAATATGTAACAAAGTTGTATGCCCGCAGCAGCAGTGTACTTAACGCAAACATAAGTTGGCTTTGATAATAGGCCTAACTGCAACAATTTTCTTATGAAGTTTTGCATGACAAAATATTTTAAATATAGGAATGACATCAAGCACAGGACTGATATCAATCAGGCTTTACATCGTCACGCTATAAAAATCCATTACTAAGCAATGAGAGGGAAACATCTCAAAGTCGTTTATGTAGACGATCTAATTTTTTCATTCCTTTTATATTTTCGCTTTCAATTAAGTTATCTGGGAGAATTTTATAAAATATAGTCAGAAAAACTTGCTCTTAAAAAAAAAAAAAAGAATAATCGAAATCAGTGTATCTAGTAAAAAGTTATGCTTGAACATTCATCAAAAAAATAAACATACAGATCGAGTTGAGAACTTCCTCTTCTTTTTTTTTAGGTTAGGTTAAATCTAGTGAAGAATGTTTGTGCCTATAATAAATGGGATTATGTTTAAGTTTTACTTAAGATTCTGGATTAATCAGCTAGAGGCAAGTTTGCACACTTGGCTTTTACCCAAAGTCAACTTTTACCTTCTTCATCATAATTGGGATTTTATGGATGAAGGCTTGGTTTTTTTATATATTAGGCCGGGTCTATACCAATATTATGATGAGTTTTTTGTGATAGGCTAGTCCTGTGAAGTTTTGTGTTTTGTGCTCTGGGGTAGAGATATACCAACAAATTGTTGTATGTTTTGTGATTGGAAGTCAAAGTTCAAATAACACCTGGATATGCTTCTGTGTGATTTTGTATCGTGAACTACTATTTCCACTCTCATCGCAAATGCGAATACATTTCCTTTAATACTCTAGTTTCTCCTCTATCTTCCATGAGTGAAAATAAGCGGATAGCTCCTACTAGTAGCAAGACATTGAATACGTAAAAAAAAAGTCCAAGGTAGTTTATTTATAAATAATTTTCAGAAGTAGCCCTTTTTTAAAAACCAAATACACAAGAATTTTGAGTAGCCACAACTAACTATTTGTTTTACTATTTCATAAGTTTTTCTAGTTTACTATTGGCTTCTTCATTTTTCAATTAGATTTCTTTCCACAAATAATCCCCATTTATTTTATTACATTTTGAAAAAATGAACTCTCAAGTTCACACAAAGCTAAAATATCATTTTTATAATATCCAACAGTTCTATAAAAATATCCTGATATAACTTTATGTTTGACTAATAAAAGTTGGGAGAAGTAGACCAAACGGCAAAGTGAGATTTAATGTTTAAAACGATTGAACTCGTAGAAATATTTTATGTTTTCTTATAATCTCCCTGATCGTAAAATAAAATTACACTCGGAAAGCATTATTCTATTTTCAACTTTTAGTAAAAAAACATTTTAATGTTTTATTTAATTGTTTATTGATCCAGTAGTATATTATCACACCTATGAAATATAACAAATTGTTAGTTTCATTTTTATACTACGATTTCTTCTACAACTTAATCCAGAATTGTTGAATCATTTTTTGAGTATTTTCATATATTTTTGGATTAGCTGTTAAACATTGATTTCAAATAAATTCCATGGTTTTATTATTGTTTACAGATAATCCGTTTCGATATGTACTGTACGTGTTCTAAATGTTAATCTATTCTATTCTGATTCTACGGTGATGTAGAAGTCATGGTTAAAATCCCGATTGAGTGTCTAAAGGATGTTGTTCTCTAAATGATTTCCCACGCTACCTTCATGAAAACGCGAATATATTTAATCTATAAATTCTTGTGGAATATAAAGTTTTGTTCGTGTGATTTCCGAAATCATATTTTAACTAATCCAAGAGTGACGCGTTAGATATATGGCAAGGCCTAAAATTAATTGGGGAAATAGGTATTTTTTCTTTCACAGTGAGAAATATGGTTGGAAGAAGGGCGTTTGTTCTGTTTTAAAATTAAATTAGTGTGCAAGTCATATGGAGATATAATCAATCGTCCAAGAAAGTAAACATAAAATACTTTAAATAATGTATTTTTTTTAAAAAATATTTTCTTAAATTAATTCACTCATTTATCCATAGGTTTAGTTAAATAAATTGCAAATAATTTAGAATCCCTTCATTTAAAAATAGTTTTATAAATTTAATTTTAAATTATCATAACTAATTAAATGTTATTTATTTTCAGACACGTTACAACACTTGAGTAAAGTATTTTAGCTCTCTGGAAAAACGTGAATTCATCTTAAGTTTTGTTTACAAGCTTTGAAAGTTAATAACTGCAGGGGGTTTCATTAGCTCGTGCAAACAAAATCAACCTGAAACTTAAAAGAGTAGAGAAACTTTTTGTTTACATTGGGTACCAAGTATAAAGTAGAGATATTGTTAGGTTAAGAAAAGAGATAGTATTTTGTGTGTACACTTACCTAAGCCTACAAATTTACCACTAAATACCTAAGTTATATTCAAAATAAGTTTGTAAACATGTGGGACTATTTTAGACACATCCATATGTATATGTAGGAACATTTAGACCTACAGCATCAGATAAAATGCAGGTATATCTGTTTCAAG